>JAMPIV010010007.1:0-81355 GCA_024509875.1 Oreohelix idahoensis
AGCGAGAATATATCTCAACATATCAGAGAAAGTATTTCTCTAAGTATAAATATTTCCAGAGAGGTGTCTCCAACTTATACACAATACTGGCAATATCAAAATTCATACAAAAAGTTCATACAATAATTCCATCTTAGTTACAATGAGTTCATGATTACGAAGGAAGAAAAATCATCAAAAGACCCAGCGGTAAATATACATTAATGAACCGCTAAGTGATGATACAATCAATATATCGTGTATTACAAATGTGTACATATTTTGATATAGAAAAGAACTGTTGTAGAGTTAGACATATAAGAAAGTCCAGGACCTAACAGTTAGGTGGAATCATGTGGGCATCTAGACAAAATGTCTGCCATCACATTCTCTGAGCCACGGATAGCTCGCACCGAAAAATGAAACGGTTGAAGAGCAATCGCGTATCGAGTTTATCTCGAGCTCTTCAAATTTTTACTTTGAATAGCTGTAAGAGCTTTCTGGTCAGTTTCCACTATGAAATGCGCGCCAAGAAGGAATCTTTGAAGGTTGAGAATTGACCAAACCATAGCCAATAATTCACGGTCTAAAACCGATTAATTCCTTTCTGCCGCATTTAGTTTTCGCGAGATATACATTACTGGATGCAGATTTCCAGAGTACTCTTGCATTAGTGCCGCTCCAATCCCAGTGGATGAAGCGTCACTACGAAGAACAAATGTCTTATCTTTAGTAGGTAACACTAAATTAGGTGGAGTAGAAAACATAGTTTTAATCTTATCCAAAGAGGATTGGCATTCCTGAGACCAGTGGACCATATTAGGAGACCCTTTCTTTAGTAACGAAGAAAGAGGTGCCATGATAGAGGATAGATTCTGAATGAATCGTCCATAAAATTGTATGAGACCTAAGAGACTTCTCACTTGCTTTTTAGTCCTAGGAATAGAGATGTTAAGTATTTTACTTGTATTATGGTCCTCTGTCTTTAGGAAACCATGACCGACACGGTGACCTAGGAAAGAAATTTTGCTAAAACCAATACAGGCTTTAGAGGGTTTCGCTGTCAGGTTATGCTCGCGTAAGGTAGACAGTAATTCATTAAACCCGCAATAGTGATCTTTCCAAGTATCACTGAAAAGACAGATGTCACCAAGGTATGCAATGACATCTGAACGGTGAGATAGGATTCGACGCATCTTACTTACTTAGTCGTTCCCCTTCTACCGTGAGGTGTAGAGGTTTGGAAGAGAGAGCGCCAGACCATTCTATCAGCTGTCTTCCTCCTGGCCTGGTTCCATTCTAGTCCTCGATCCTTCAAAGATTGTCTAATGTTGTCCTCCCAGCGGACTCTGGGTCGTCCTCGGGGTCTGGATCCTTGGCTCTTTGTTTCCCATGCTTGTCGTGGTATTCGATCTTCTCCCATTCTGCAGACATGGCCAAACCATCTTAATTGGGACTGTTCTACTTGGGTCTGCAGGGGGTAGGATTTAAGGCCTTGACGTATCGTCTGGTTGCGTACCATGTCTCTTCTTGTTACTTCAACCACCTTTCTCAGATACCTCATTTCTGAGGTTTGGATCTGGCTTTTGTGGGTTGTAGTCATTGCCCATGAATGTAGCTGGGCCGTTCATACGGCCGAAAGGCATGACATTCCATTGGACCAATAATGTTTATTGCCATTTTCTGAAACGGCCGAATAGGAATATCTGCAGCCTGAATAGGTGCAGCATGGCGTGGACCTTTGGATTTGACTTCTTCACATACCTTACAAGATCGACAATAGATCCGTATGTCTTTGTTTACGAAAGGCCAAAAGAAAGCCGCAAGAACTCTTGACTTAGTACGGGAAAAACCCATATGTCCAACACACTGAGAGTCATGAGCGGGCTGCAAAATATTAACTCTCATATTCTTGGGCACAAGAATCTGAGAATGAATGGACTTAGTGGAGTCTTGTACCATACGTACAAGTACGCCATTCTTCATTGTAATCCAAGATTTACGATTTGTATCTTTATTTGGATCACCTTTTGTTGCAAGAGTAAAGAATTTCTTTAGAGAGGGTTCATCTTCTTGCTGTTTTATAAACGAGTCACGAGAAATTACCAAGGGGTCATCTTGCATGCGCTTCATTATCTTCTGGAGATGAAGCTTGAAGCATATTGAGAGCTTGTGCTCTTGTGACTACTGCATTAGCAGTTTGCATATTTTTATTTTCCCAAGCAGCAATTTGTTGCAGAGTGCATTCTTTGACTCCATGGATACGACCGATGATAAGATCAGCGATCGGATTCAGCAGAAGACATGCGTGCACATCTCCTGTAAAGAAAGGAGTAGCAATATTGATGATAGCAGTAGAGTACTTCTCTAATGTGCCGCCAAATGTTACACATTTCCCTACTTTGCTTGTGGCACGGGAGGGATCTACGAGTGACTGCCTCACACCAATGGTGGTGCATTTAGAATCAAAAAGAACTGAGACTGGAGTATCATCTACTAGACCTTTATGCAAGACCAGAGAACCTCTTCCATCATGCGCGACTGATGCAGGAAGAGCGGGGAGAGGGTGACCACAACTTAAAGTAGACACCGTAGTTGGCTCGAATAATGTTTTGCATTGGGGGCACTGAGATGCTCTCCCAAAATCAAAAGCAGAACATGCCATATTATTAGAGTTTTTATTATCATTAGTCTGATTGCAGGCTTCATGTGAATCTTGCTGTGCAGAGTTTGTCTGATAATGTGATTTATGTCTTTTTGTATTGTGATCTACCTCGATTATCATTGCCTCTGCAATTATTATTGTTTCCCCTATTGTAACCCCTATTTGGGTTTGAGTCATAGTTTTCATGGTTACAATTATCATGCTCGTTATAATGAGAATCTCTATAATTATGGTTTTGTTGTCTCCATGACGGATAACATGGGTAGTTCCTATAATGACTTCCCCTGCGGAAATTCCTATAATTGTGGCAACCCCTGTATCGAGGGCTGTCAGCCCGTCTCCATTTCTTCGAAGAAGAACCCTGATATGATTGGTTACCTTGGCTTTGTGTCATAGATTTTTGATAGGAGAATTAAGACTTGGGTTGGTCCCTTCTGAATAGATTAGAATAAGTGATAGACACAGTGAGAGTTAGTAAAAAGTAATAGAATTTTCTCACAAGTGAGATGATAGACTGTGATATAGAGGCTGTCTCTGAAAAAGCGAAAACAATCTTCTCTCTCTATCACCTATCTTCTACGACAGTTTTTAAAGCGTCAGACAGTCTAGACACAGATATATATATATTACATATATTTCTATCTACTCACGGGCACGCACATACCCGTGACGACAGGTAAACACACAGACGTGGGGAAAACTATAACCAGTGAAAATATATATTCTAGAACGAGCTGACCAACACGCTGATTAAGTTTAAGGGCAGTTTAATTATCATTATAAACTTCCACCACCAAAACATCCAAAAAGGTACATCAAAAAAAGAAACATATACAAATAGTCATAAAATATCAAGAAAATGCTACAAGGATGATAGCCCCGTTATGATCTTAATTCTAGGTTTAGCCCACAGTCCCGTTAAGAGAAGATGATGGCCCAAAGAGTTACAGATACATATGGTTAGGGTCTAAGATTGTCTCCTTTTGAAGGTATGACCTGACTTTTGACAGCAGTATCTATTCTAAAGGAACAATTTAATTAAGCAGCAAATCTTGTCTGAGGAAAATTACAAAGTGAGTGAATCAAACTAAGAACATTCTTCCGTCACTTTCACTCGGTTCTTTCATCAGGGTACCCTGGCACACGTGCTTACCTATCTGTACCGCTGTTCGCCACCTGGCGCAACCTTAGGACACTTCTCTACAGTGAATCTGCATTCTTTGGATAAAGCGAATCCCAGCTCTGCAATTAAAGGTTTCTTCCACTGTTTTCGGGGAGCGTTCACTTCACCAGTTAAATTTTAGACTACTGTTAATGTCACTTGAATCAGTTTGGATAAGCAAGTTTAAACGGGCCCACAGAGTCGAAAAACACGAGGATTCCCTTAATTTGGAAAAGATGACCAGTGGACAACTGCTCTCAATAGAGTCTTGGTTCACTATCCACTCTTTCAGTAATGTCGGAAATGTTAATGTTATTTCTTGTAATTATTTTCGCCGCCAGGCAGCATGTATATTTGAGTTTATTGTGAAGAAATAAGATCTGGCTCAACGGCCTAGCAGTAAACTTTCAGTCTTTAAAAACCCGTTAGTGGGATTGGTATACTGTCTATCTCTGATGACACAAGCACTGTCAGACCAGTGTTACTTGAAAAAAACTCACTTGGGTAAAGATAAGAAATGTCTATGCTTCTCACAAATATGTCTCTTTATTTACTAAACGCCGGCAAGTTTGGATCACCCCAGTATTCACTGAATAAAGAAAAACACATATGAAATATTTACATATTATGTACTCAATATAACTTACAATTTAAACAGCAAGCCGACCGCTTGACTTATTTTTTAAACTTTCCTGTGAAATAAGTTTATATAAAAATCAATCAGCATGAATTAGGAATATCGGCGTATTCCGTCACCACTCATGAGGCATCTAGCATTTATAAGTTAGTTTAGAAATATACTCGTCTGATTATTAGCAGTTAAATTAACTTCATTTATAGCTGCATGATTGTTAAGCTAGAAATATAATTTATTCTGATTTCCACTGAAACGCGCCAATTGAAAATAATGCAGACTTATAAATTAAACGCTCTGCACGAACTCTAACAAGTGAAATAAATAAGAGATTTAACACTTTAAACACTTCACAAAATACTAGATATATAATATTTGATTACCTCATCACAGAACTACTAAGAACTTAAACCACTTCGACCAAACTAAAGGCCATCTCTATTAACAGAGATTGTTTAGAAATCGAACGAAGGCTTGTTCTAGTCTTGACTGCGAAGTTACTGAGTGAAAATGAAATAAAGTTTAACATTCTGGTTATATCTATTACCAGACAAAGAATGTGCGCATTTCCGAAACACGCAATCCTCTCACCTACGTCTTTAACACCTTACATTTAACATTACCATTACTAGACGTTTCCCCTAACTGACACTTCTACTTCTTCACACCTCACGCTGGCCAGGGCCCACAGTGAGCGCCGTGTCAGCTGGGATTTCCAAACAAATGTCTCAAACTGAGCCAATGAGATGTAAATTATCGCGCCTTACCTAAGCGCTCCACCGATGCAACTCGTTGTGACCGGTGAAAATGCAGACGGATGTCTGCTATCTCATAGCATTCTCACACGTTTACGTCGAGAATCTAACTCAAGAGCGTCGTGTCATCTGAATGTGCAGACCCAAGTCGGCTCGATGTCTGAGATAGCTGCATATTTTACAGTTTCTCGTCTACCTAAGTGTCTGACGTCTTACGTAATAGAAATGCGTATCCCAGTATGAGAAAGAAACAAGTAAACGTTAAGGATGGGAAAGAAGATATTTTTCGCAAACGAATGGATGCAAAAATACCGGAAAAGGGTAAACTGCGATAATAAAATTTGTGGGATACGGGTGAAAGAATAAGAAGAGGATCTAGGCAATTTATATGATCATAAAACCTCTGTGACAGAACGTCCCCCCTTTAAGATATGGAAGCACTCCATGTCTACGTTATGGATATAAATTTCCTATATCCGTAGCTTCAGGGTGTCTGTCTGCTTCCCTCTCATCTTCCCCCTCCATCTTTGTCCAACTCCTACTCAACTTTACTCCCCAAAGTTTCCTTCCTCTGGAATGTCTCCCATGCGCGCTTGAAAGAGCGTCGCCGCTTCTGACATTTTTGAAAGATTTCGTGTGATTGCGGTGGAATATCCCTGCCACTATCATCATCTTCGTCAGCTTTTGCGATCGTCAGGAGATGGTCGGAGGTTTGCACTGGTGTTTCCAAGTATCTCTTTAACAGATTTAAATGGAAAACCTTCTCCTTTCCTTGAATAGAGATCTGGTAGTTAGCCTTAGAAATCTTTTTCAGGACGGTAAACGGCCCTTGCCATCCGATCTTCAGTTGGTTGTTTCCGGTAGGAAGTAACACCAAAACTTTCTCTCCTGCTGTTGCTGTCATTTTCGACGGAGTTTCATATGTCAAGTTATTTGCTTATGTTTTTTCATAAGAATAATTGTGTCTTTACCTTGCGATGTCAGGTTGATTAGGGGTTGTCTTCCCTGTTCGTTCATCCTTTGGGGTTTGACCTGTATGAAGATAGGGTCAAAGGTAAACAGTTCGGGCGTGTGCCCATGCGCAGGTTTTAAGCGCCAAGTTGAGTTACTTCCGTCAGGCCGGGATGTAAGCTGGCTTCTGAGGGACGAACGTCCATTGTTTTTTCGGGGAAAATCTTCGAAGTGACTGCGTTGGCAGGTCTCCCCAGTGATTCTCTGTGCGTCGGAATGACGACAGAGTTCCTTATTATGTTCTGAGGATTCGGTTCCAGGTAATACCGACTTTGTCCATTATACGCTTTCGGTGGTAGAACTTGTTAGAAGATTACCTAGTCTGTGAACTACAGCTCACCGGTCCTACATTTCAGAACTTATATTTGTGTGCTCAAGGTAGCCATCCAAGACTATTAGTCTTTATATTATCCAGAAGTCCAGTGACGAAGATATATTGTGGGAACCGCAGATTGGCGGTATTTATGTCTACATAAGCATTACTGCAGGGTTGATGTTAACCTGCTCAGAAGAAGTACACAGATGACGTCATAACTAGGCCTGTGTTAAGGCTAATATATTACAGCCTGATAAAGTTCAATTGGCGGGGAATGCCAAGTTGTACCTGTATGTCAAAGTGATTAAGGTATCTGACGCGTTTAGTCAGAGATACCAGGGCGGCGCTACAAACTGTCATTATTGAAAAACATTGCTATTGACCATGCACGAATATTCAAATCTTTACCAGCCTTTTGAATGCCTGATGTATACCTAACGATTTCCGGTCAGCATGACCTTGTTTACACTGACTGTTCCCGTTGATGCTATGTGTGTTACAGTCAATAAATGTTTTGAAACGTGCCAGCAGTGTTCAAGCATCCTTGACTACTGCATGTAAATGTATGAGTTGCATTACACAACATGTACGAGCCTGAACACATTCGCGCCTTCATTTGCACCCACACTCAGCTCATCATTACAAGTACTACACATCTTAACAACATGTATACTGTCTTGTGCACGTGATCACCTCAACAAGAGAAAAAGACAGTTACATTTCTGGTGGACCAGTTCCGTGGGCTCTTCTGTTACGTTTATGTTGTCTCCAGTGTGGTCCAGAAATTTACATTTCGGAATAAGCGAGGTGAACAGCTGTAACACACATACTCTACACTTTCATGTTTTGGCTACACAGGACAGTTTAAACAGTGCCAGCATTTATGTTAGAATGCTACATAAACTACAACAGGACAAGTACTGAAGTTAGCATCGAGGCGTTTGCTACATGGACCACAGCTGTATACAAGTCGAGTCCCATTTTGTGAACGGTACCGCTGGTCGTTCACACGTCTCAGTCAACAACAGACCTTTCTACGTCCGAGCATTCAAATCACTTGGTTCGAGGTCAAGTGTTTGTAAACAGTACGGATAAATTGTCAACATTCGATGTGCAAGACTCAAGATACGAGAAGGTCATAGTAACTTTATGTTCGTGAGGACCACTTCATGCTACAATTGTTCTGACATTCAGTGCGCGCTTGACATTTTGTTTCTGTGTTCGCAAGGAGCAAGTTAGTTACTGTAACATCATGTGTGACTAAGCTTTTTTTTGCAACACATTTAATTGCTATTTAAGTTACTTCTACTGTTGTTGTGTATTTTTCTTGTGTTCTTTTGCGGGTTTAAGGTTGGGCGGTGTCTATTGTGACGTACGTCTAGTTCGACAAGTGAATTTTCCCTGATATGATGGATGATTAAAGGGACTTTTAGCTTTTCATAACATTAGAACCCCTGAACATTTGTTGTAACATTTCGTTTCGCCAGAGCGAACCGATTCCACAGGGACTCATTTAGTATGCGGCACGAGATCAAAGATACTGAGACGATCCCCGAGCATAGAAGCTAGTTTCTCGCAGGTATTTATCATTTCCGCGCGAACAATAAACCGCTCGCAAGATGGCCCAGATCGGTCAAAAGAAAGACACTGGTGGAGATCTCAGGAAGGACGGGCGGCATGCTATCAAAGACAGTAGTGGTCCCTGAAACGATTTCGCATCTCGGTGTTAAGCACGGAACCGATCGCAGCCAGAGCGAACGGTGAAAACTGACGCAAGCAGCGAGCGAAGATACGAGAGGCCAGGGGCGGCTTCTCTCTTTGGTCTGGCGGTCAGATCCCCAAAATCCTTCCGAGATAAAAAAAAGCTGTCAAGTTTCTCATGTCCCACTCATCTTGCATTCCAGTTGTAGATATACAGATCACGTAGAAATACACTTCATCACTCGCTGGCCAGAACTTGATAGAAGCACTAGCGATATTTGAAATCTTGCTAGATTATCACATGGATTTTCATTTATATTTGCAGTGAATTCTATTTCTGTGCAAAACGGTAATATATATATATATATATTGTGTAAAGTGATCAGAGGTCTAGTTCATTCATTCTATTTCATTGGATTTTGTGTTAATTTAAACCTATTAAATTAAACCGTCTCAATAGTTCCAGTTGTAAACGTAATGATATACCTGCTATACTATTTCCAAAAAGATAATAGATGTTTAATGCTTAAATTAACTTTTAAAGTCGCGAAGGAATTTAGAATTAATAAATTTAGTTAAGTCCTATTTTTATAGATGTGTGATTTAACCACTAGAACTCGCGCAGTGTTTATTAAATACATAATTAAATACGCGAGCATATATATAATAGTCTTAACGGAAAATTTATCGCGCGCTTAGAAGATTATTTGATTTTTAAAGTATGATTATGTTGTTATGGGTTTTCTATCTTTTTCTCTAGATTGATCACCTTTTGCAATCCCAGCAATAACGAAATCTTTCAGAGTTTCCATACTCGGTTCTTAAACTTCCAGACAGTTTGATGAGACATTTTTTTTAAGTAAATCTTGTGGTGGTCCGGTGCGGCCTAGCTAACATAATTACATGAAAGAAAGCCTACCCAAGATCATTTAATTATTATCATCAAATTAAATTACAATCTGTAAGATAAACTGGAAGATGAACAGTGCCAGTAGCGATAGTTTATATACTGCTCTATTGTGAGAGATTACCGATTTACCTGACTGTGACTGAGCCTAGTTTTTCCTCACTGGATTAAAAAAAACTTTACCGGTCAGTTGCTGTCATCACGCAGTGAAGGAATATTGCCATCACCTCATTTTCACCCCTGTGTTGAATCGTGTCAGTGCCATCCCATAGACTCCTTTTTATATAATAAAACACAAGAACTCTTTAAACTTCAAGTCCGGCGATAAGCGGGAATATTTGCTCTCAGTAAAAACTCGCAATATCTGGTGCGGGACATAGAAGTGCTAGACAGTTTCACATGTCAAGAGTTTAATCACTGTGTTTATCATTCTATGGATTGCCTGATGCTGCAACTCGGTAAGTGTGTGAGTATATATGAGTGTGGATCCGCACAGTGTGCATGAATGACAGGAGATTTATTTTTTTGCAAAAAACCATTTGTTAACTTGCCTACCGGGTAATACGTTTTCTGTATACCCGGCATTGTTCCTTTAGTGGGATAATTTGTTAACTCTGTTTCATCCCCCCCCCCTTTTTTTCTTTGCTTAGTAAAGGGAAGACACCAGTTGGGATAACAGTATTCTTTTGTCTACCACCATAACTAATATTGTAACATCTCTTTCAGAGTAATTAACTTCATTGTTAGGTTACATTACCTATGTTCCTGATAACTATCTATCTTGGGACTGGGTTTACCTTTGTCTAATAAGCGGGAAGGGCTGAGTTGATACCAATCTTCTTTACCCCATCCTCACCTTGTTAATTGTATTTTCTGCACTTATGATAATTTTTATGTAACCTGTTGGATGTTGTGATTGAGTTTAAATGCAAATAAACAGCATAAACATATATAGTACTGTGTTGGACTACCAAGGCCCAAATCCCTCATATTTGTTTAAGATAGTTGTATCCACGTCGTCAGTATGTCTGAAGCACCCAATCGGTGTAAGCGCAGATGTGTGTCCGGAAAACTGGCAAATAATTGTTTGACCAGGAGAGTGGAAGAGAAGATTGAGAGAAACGATTTGTCGTAAATAAGTCTGTCTTTACTCTCCTCCAGCACTCTGTGGAGCATGATATTTACTCGCTAACCTTTTCCTATCACTGAGCCTTTCATCATCATTCTACACTCCAAACCGGACTACTATTTCTAGACTCTTTCTCTCAAAAATAAATTTTAGACAATATTTGGCTGGCTCGCCGGGATAATTTTGAGATACATTTGATGCACACATATTTGTGGGCTGGTCCTGAAATCTTGAGCTACATTTGAGGCATTCGCATAGCCGGGATAAAGATATTTTGAGTCTGATCTAAATCTGGGTCTAACTAGATAGAGTGTGAGTGATCTGTCTTTGTGATTTAGGGAAATAAATAAATAAGTAATTACACCCCTAGACAACGTTTTTTAGTATTTGGGTCGTCCACACAGCATATTTACAGGTTGTTTTCTTTCCACAGCAGTAGAAAGTACGGATAAACAAAAATAGTTGTTATTAAAATTATTCTCTGGCAGAGAAACATTACATTTTTCTTTATAAGATTTGCTGGGATTGCGTGATTGTTTTACAGTCACTAAAGGGTTTTTGAAGTTAAAAGAGTTGAGCTTCGCTAAAGACGCCTTGTTCTGACTTTTTAAGTCTAGCTAACATCGTCTCTTCTCATATAATTGACTTCAGGGGGAGTTTTTCGTAGTGGAGAATTAAAATTTCAGGGGAAATTTTTTTTCCCCTTTAAATTGTTTTAATATAAATTTTTCTCTGCTGTTAGTAAGAGTAGATTCTTTTCTAGTGTAACTTACCATTTTAGTGGCGTAGTCGCTTGCGTTAAGAGTCTTAAGTGACAATAATAGCAACGATAAGTTAACACATTTAAGGTAGGAGGTAACTCAAGTAAATTTTTACTTTGTTTTTTCTCGTAGCGGTTCCGAGTTTCTTCCCCTTCTTGTTCAATCTTACTATTCTCTAGTCTTAGAAGCATTTAGTTCTTTGGTATGGCAGAGAGAATTAGGATAAGATCCCTTTTGAGACAGGAAGCGAAGAACTCAGGATTAGAAGGAGAAGCCGCGAACCTGTTTGTCAACAAAGAACTTGAAAGATATGACGCGGACCAACAGAGAGAAGACAAAAAAGAAAAAGGAAGCGGAAGAGAGGGCAGAAGCTAGGAAGAAAGAAGCGAAGATCTTCAATTGGAGCAGAAGAAAATTGAGGCAGAGATGGACGCCCGCAGGGAAAGAGAGAAGGGGAGACAACGCGAAGAGAGAGACAAGGAAAGACAGCATGTATTGGCGCTTAAGGCTTTAGAGAGTCGGGGCGCCTCTACTTCAAATAACGGAGAGCCGTCTTCGCCCCAGTCACAGTCAATGGATCTCTCCAGCACTCAGTCTGCCCAATTAACTGCGATGTCTTTTGCTGTAGAGTCTTTTCCTAGTCCCAGTGAGAAAATTGACAGCTATCTAGAAAAATTCGAGAGGCTCGTAAATCTGTATGGGTTGGAGAGTTCCCGCTGGGCACATAAACTCTCCACGTCACTGAAAAGTACTGCTTATGACGTATATACAAAGCTGGGAACCAACCAACATGATTACGACATGCTGAAAAAGGCCTTGCTAGAGCGGTTTGAGATGACCGCCCCAAAATTTCTGCAAATGTTCAGAAACAGCCAGAAAGAGAGCACGGAAACATTCCCGCAGTTCTCTTCACGTCTCACGGGCTATTTGACAAAGTGCATTGAATTATCTGACCTACCGCTTACATATGAGGGACTACTTGAACTTGTTCTTGTGGAACAGATAAAGTCAACTTTGTCAAACGAAACCCGTAGATTTTTGGCTGAACAGGGCGCAGTCAGGCTTGAGGACATACTCAATAAGGCAGAATGCTATACCAATGCAATGGCCGAACTTCCCAGCACAAAACGTAAACCCACAGATGAGCCATCGCGTAAACAAAATCTAGAGCAGTCATCCTATTCCTCTAATTCCTATCAGAATTATAACCAACGAGAAAATAATACCCAGAGACCTCCCCAGGAAAAATCGAAATTCTACAAAACCCGATACCCCCTAACAACAGGTCTGATCAACCCACCAAGCCTACGTGGCAGCGCGGCCACCAAGGTCAAAGAAAAGGGAAGACCCCTACACCAGGAACGTCTGATCAGGGCAAACAAACCGGTCCAAACCGCGTCGGATGTTTGCATACAGGCTCGAAAGGTAGAGTCAATGTCAGTGATTCTCAACCTGAGGGGGACCGACCCTCAACTCGAGGAACTGTAATTTTGAATGGTACCTCAACTACTTGTCTCTTTGACACTGGATTAAGCTTTAGTTGTATTGTTGCTAGACACCTAGTCAAACCAGGTCAGGAGACAGAGGAAACCGTCAAACTCAGTGGAGTTTTTAAGAGTGACGCACCCAGGACGCTTCCTATCGCACTGGTAGAAATACACTCTGATTTTGTCAGAGGTGTTATTAAAGCGGCCATTATGGATGATCCTATCTACCCAGTTATCCTGGGATGTAGATATGTGTTTATTGGGAGACCAAAGGAGCCGATTGTGGCAGCGGTAACCACAAAAGGGCAAGCCAAGAAGGAGAGGGAGCCCGCGCCAAATTTGTTGCCGAACGAACTGAAGGAGGCGCAACAAAAGAACCCTACTCTGGAGCTCTGCTTTAAAAAACTGCCCATGGCTAAGGACCCCAGACACAACGGAGACATCTTTTCTAAGGATGGCGTATTGTATCGTAGAACGGGCAACCCGGACACGGGGAATAACCAGCTCCTAGTACCGACGCAGTACAGAAGCCAGATCTTAGAAATGGGGCACTCTCTTCCCTTTAGCGGACATATGGGACAAAACGCCACTATTCAGCGAATAAAAAACACCTATTGGTGGCCAGGAATGAACTCTGACATTATCAGGTACGTGAAATCCTGCGACCAGTGCCAACGGGTAGCACCAAAGCACTTGACACCCCCAGTACCTATAGGGCAAATGCCAATAGTGGGTACTCCATTTGAACGGGTTGCTGTCGACATCATTGGACCCCTGGAAAGGACCAAAAGAAAGCACAGGTTCATCCTCACTTTAGTCGACACTTGCACAATGTGGGCCGAAGCTATACCGCTAACATGCACAGATGCCAAGCATATCGCAGAAGCCATCGTGCAAATCTTTACACGGTTGGGATTCCCTCAACAAGTTTTGACGGACAATGGATCCCAATTCCGTAGCCTGTTAATGGAGGAGATCTTTAAGATCTTGAGGGCCAAACATATCCACACAAGTCCCTACCATCCGGCCGGAAATGGGCTTGTGGAACGTTTTAATGGTACCCTCACCACCATGTTACGTAAGTGTTACGGTGTTATTTTTAATGACGGCGTCTGCTGGGGTTTAGCCATGCACAACGTTTAGGGGTCATTAACATTTATAGAATATGTCGATATTTTACGGTATACTGAACGCGAAATATATGCGGAGATTATGACGCATTCGCGTTGGGAAGTTCACGCTGGGTGACTTGGTTACATGGCCCTTGTTACGCTATCCGTCAAGCAAGAAGGTCGTGTCTTATATTTCTTCCAAGGAAAAAAGGCTGAGTATATAGCCTATATTATATAGATGAATCGATGTAGAACTCAGGGTCAGTTCGGAAATTAATCTAAGTATGAGATTAATTAAATTAAACTAAATGTTGGAAGGAGAATCGCATTATGATTCAAATTGTAGCTGTCAAGAACTCATGTGCTCATTTCTGGCTGTTGACTACAACAGCGCACGTATATAGCCACGATGTTCATCTGACATATTGTTTTGACACGGACGGACATGAATATTATGCATGTAAATTTCTAATGAACTATATCTGGATGTATACCTACGTGAATGTCTTATGTGTGAACTGTAAATAAATTCATGGACTCTGAATTGAGGACTTTATCACATCGATACGTTACAGCTATTTGCTGCATTTGCCAATGTTGATGATTATGCAAATGAAGAACTCTTCTGATAAGAAAAATATGTATATATAATGATGAGCTCCGAAGGGAACGAATGTATTCTTGGACATTCGACAAATGATGAATCAATATAACGTTGACCCTTACTCCAAGATGATAAACGGACGAAGCACGCTTTCGCGATTAAACAAAATACATAACCAGCTCTAAACCAGCTCAGCCTTATCGGCCTTCCCTATATATAATCGACTTTATCAGCTGGCGGCCAGATGTGGCGTGGATAATTTCAAAGATTACCGAGTTGAAAGAACTAAATTCCTTTCGAGCGAAAATGAACACTTTTTGTATCTACACCGATGACGTCACACCCCCTTGACAACAGGATGAATCAGCTGTAGCGATGGCAGCCGCCTTTCAACGTCTTTGAAGCAAATTATTTATAAACGCTTAATCGAACATTGGAAAATAGATTCAATCAACATGAGCATGAAATATAAGTCCTACTGTCCGTTGGCGAAGCAAGCATTGTATGAATCTATCGAGGCAAAAAGATAAATAACTTATTTGAAGGTTACAATAAGTTAATCCTATTTGTCCAATAACGCCATGTTTTTTTTTTCTTTGTATCCATGTTAAATATTGTTTCTGTCTTTTTACATGTAGCGGGTTTAGATGGGCGGTGAATTATAATCAGTTCCATAGCTCCTGGGATGCTACGAATTGATTGTAATCGTTCTTAAGGCCGTGAATTAATAGCATTTCGCAAAGAACGCGTCGGATATCGGTGATCGTGTCGTTCGGACTTGCATTAATTCACTTTGCATGTTAGGTGTATAGTCATGTTATAAGTGGTGTATTCTAGTGTATTTGGTTCTAATTTTTATTCAGTTACAGTCATATGTTTGTAATCTATCCTGTTTATTCTAATCTGGCTATCTTTAATTTTATTTAAATGTATTGTATTAACGTCAAATGAGTCCTGTGATGTCATCATTCATAGTACCAAATATGTTCGTTTCCTTCAGTTAACCTTCACCCTTTTACATTTCCGGTTAGTACACTTGGTTTTATAATATCATTTATTTTTGTGAAAATGTCACTTTTGTATTGTGCTACTGTTCTGTACTCCTTGGTTAACCCATTGTATTGTTTGTATTCATTTCATCCATTTATAATTTAATATTAATGCTATAATTTCGTCATTCATAATAGTGTAGATGAATATTATTAAATTTTTTTTTGAGTTTAAGGAGGAATTAGGGACTTTGCACCAATTTGCAGTGGTGGTCCTAGAAATGGGCAATGCACTTTCTAGCTCATGATTATGGCATAATATATAATGATTAATTATCATAACTTTATAACATATTAAGACATATTAAATATAAATTAGTACACTGTCTCAGTACTACATTGGGAACTTAGTGACAATTAAGATTAAATAACCTAATTATTTAGGAATAATACTCATAATTATTGAATATTAATATTAAGTGCATGATATAATTTCAGCACCTTATATAACTAACTATCATAACTATTTATGATAGATATTAGTGGATATATATAATATTTTTACAAAATATTATAGATTGTGGAACTTATACATAACAATACAGGAATATTACAATTTCTTATATTAATTATTCATTCGTTGAGTAATTATAATTATCGACATAGATTCTAGTGGTGATTACAAGACATAAGTAATTGAATACTTAAATAAATTAACTTCAAGATGCTTAACTTAGACTATTTTATTAAAAATGGTAAGGATTTTGGAAAAAAAGGAGAACTTCTCGAGGCTTATGCATTGGCTGAATTTACAAAATATAAGGCAGAAGAGGAGGAAAAGAAAGCTATTGCTAAGGCAGAAGAGGAGGAAAGAAAAGCTATTGCTAAAGCAGAGAGAGAAGAATTAAGACAAGAAGAAGAAAGAAAGATAGCAAGAGATGAAATCCTACGGATTGAAGAAGAGAATAAATTGAAACGACAAGAAATCATATTGCAGCAAGAAATGGAATTGCAACGTCTTAATTGGAAACAGCAAAACTTAATTCGCAGGGTGCTGCAGCAAGCTAAAATGATAATGCTCAATCTGGATCTTCATCCACCCGACTTAAGGGCAATTATTACTTTAAATTACCACCTTTCAAATTACACGTGGACGACCTTTCATCGTGGCTGGCGCGCTTTGAGGATATATGTAAGGTCAATAACCTTGACAAAACTGCATGGGCACTTAAACTTAAGGAATTTCTGGATGGCGAACCTGCAAGTGCAGCACAAAATATTGATCCTACATTAGCCACAGACTATGAGGCCATTAAGACTTTGTTATTACGTCGTTTCCATTTGAACGAAGAGGCATGTAGATTACGTTTCAAAAGTTTGTTGCCAGATAACAATAAAGATTTCACAGGTTTTATTGCTAACATACGCAATACTTTTAACAGATGGGTTGAACTGGCAGGTGTCAACAAATCTTACGACAAGTTAGTCGATTTGTTATTGAGGGATAAAGTATTATCTTCTGTCAGCTCACCATTCTTTGCTTATCTGCAAGAAAGAAAACCAGAAACTATTGATGAGTTAGAAAAAATTTCTTTAAATTACTGCACAGCTCATCCGAATGCTAATATTTCTGGCTCGTTGATAAGAGAACCTCTTCCTGTAGCCTCCAATATGGCATATCATAATCATTACAAACCTAGAACACACAGTGTGGACAGAGGTAGGTTCAAAGGAAACTATGACATTAATTTTCATAAGGGACAGAATAACTTTAACAATAACTTTAATAGAGGAAGACAACAAACCAGAAATTATTCACCTCAGTCAAGATACAACAGTAATCCACGTAACTCAAGTTATAATCGGTCATATCAATATAATAATGGTAACAATTGGAAGAATAGCGATAATTATAACTCGAGACATCGAGATAACAATTATAATAGACGACAACGGGATAATTCAACTAATTATTCTCGTAATCGTTCTCATTCTCGTGGATCTTCACATTATAACCATAATACCGGGGCAGCAGTTACAAATGATATCACCCCTAAGGTTCAGGTTCCACCTAACGATAATACAATGAATTCTTCTGCTGCATGCTTTGCTATAAATTATAACGTGGCAAATAGTTGCCCACAATGCAATCTTATTTTTCAGAAGGCAAAGGAGACAGTGCTAAACTGCGGACACATTACACCAGAAGTAGGTCTTGCAGCCAATGATGGAACAGGCTCTCTGATTTTTAACAGAGGGATAGTTAACGGTTCTATAGTTTCTGTATTGAGAGATTCGGGGTCCACAACCATTGGAGTGCGACAGTCGCTGGTACATCCTAGCTGTGCAACGGGGGAATATGTCCGTTGCATGACTTTTGGGGGAACTATTGAGTTTTACCCCACAGCTATTATCCATGTTAACACACCTTTTTTCACAGGTAACGTGAAGGTATGCATGCTGAAAAAGCCGATTGCAGACCTTATGGTGGGTCGCATACACGGCAGCAAGGATTGTTCACCAGAAGATATAATTGAATGGGAGAGACACAATCTATGCACTGGAAACGCCGTGACAACTAGAGCTCAGACTATGCTCATGGAGAGTGTCAATGATAATAAGATGGATGCAGAGAAACAGGAGGATATTGAAGTCAATTCACCTATTGACAGGGAATCATTTGCAAACAAACAAAAAAATGACAAATCTTTAAAAAAAATTTTTAACCTAGTTAATAAGGTTGATAATTTAACTTCAGGTAATAAGAACAAACATTGGTTTATTATGAAAAATGATATACTGATTAGATGTTTTAGTGATAAATCACTGGTAAAACAACAAGTGATGGTACCGGCTGCTTTTAGACGGTACATTCTTCAACACGCGCATGATTCGCAGTGTGCAGGACATATGGGATATACTCGAACACGATCTCGAGTATTATCTTCATTCTTTTGGCCAGGAGTATCACGGGATATTTCGCAGTATGTACGTTCTTGTACTACGTGCCAGGAAGTGAAAGCACGTGGAGCTTTTCACACGGCGCCTATTCAGGCTTGCGATATCTCAGTACGACCTTTTGACAAGATGGCCATAGATATAATTGGTCCACTTCTACCATCTGCGAGAGGACATAGATTTGTTCTCACGTGCATTGATTTATGCACACGATGGCCAGAAGCCATTCCATTGAAGACAACCACTACCACAGATGTAGCTGATGCATTACATCTAATTTTTTCTAGAATAGGGTTTCCTAGAAAATTATTATCTGACCATGGGTCGCAGTTTATATCCGATACCATGAAGGAGGTAATGAAAACCTGGAACATTGATAGGAATTTGAGTAGTATTTATCATCCCATGAGTAACGGTGCAGTTGAAAGACTTAACCGTACGCTTAAGCAACTTTTACATAAGGTTACTGTTAAACACCCTCAGGACTGGGACAGAGCACTCCCAGCTGTCCTGTTTGCTTACCGAGAGATGCCACATGAACAAACTGGCTTCTCTCCCTTTGAGTAAGTTTTTGGTGCCCCTCCGAGAGGTCCTATGGGACTGATAAAAGATTTATTAATTGATGCAGAGATGACTCAGGACACTCAGTCATCTTATGAGTATGTGATTAATCTTCGGAATAATATTATTGAGTCTTGCCAATTGGCAACAGCTTCTTCTGAGGCTGCAAAAGCTAAGGCTCGATCTATACAAAATCGATCTAGACGATTACGCCAATTATTCCCAAGCGATGAGGCTTATGTATTACTCCCTCACAATAACAATAAGTTATTGATCTCATGGACTGGTCCTTATAAGGTTACTGATAAAATTTCAGACGTTGATTACGTCTTAGATATCAAGGGACACAGAAAGATATTCCATATTAATATGCTCAAGCAATTTCATACACGTCCTATACACTTACAGTCAATTTTTCATGAATTAGATGACAATACTGTATCTACTTGTCATTATTCTAATCTATCTGTTATACAGGAGGAAGAATCTTCTTTTCCTGAAGTGCAGATGCCTTTACCTGTACTTATTGTCCAATCTACTGAATCTTGGCGTGATGTGACCATTTCTTCTACGGTTACACCGCAACAGCATCAACGCGTTGCTGATCTTCTACAATCTTTCCCAGATGTGTTAACGGATGTACCGGGTTGCACATCTGTAATTAGTCACGATATTATTCTTAACGATGATACACCAATTCGTGTTCATCCTTATTCTGTACCTCTACATTTTCTGAGTAAGACATCTCAGGAACTCGAACAGATGATATCATTAGGTATTATTGAGACTAGTACATCTCCATTTTCTTCTCCTTTAGTCATTGTCCGGAAAAAGGACAACAACATACGTTTATGTGTTGACTATAGGAAACTTAATGCGCAGACAGTACCAGTTAGCGAACCACATCCTATCCTTGACGATTTACTTCCTCGTCTATCCAATGCTACACTTTTCACTAAAATTGACTTAACCAAAGGTTATTGGCAGATTCCACTAACCGAAAGAGCCAAATACTACACAGCATTCTCAACTCCACAAGGTCTTTACCAGTGGAACGTGATGCCTTTTGGGCTAATGAATGCTCCAGCTACCTTTATTCGCATGATGCGAAAAATTTTAGCAGGTAGATCAGATATAATTACCTACATTGACGACATATGTTTGTTTAGTTCATCATTTGAGGAACATTTTTTGGGTCTTAAATCAGTTTTGGAAATATTGCGGGATAACCATTTAACCGCTAAACCAACTAAAATTCAAATAGCGTGTAATGAGATAACATCCTGGGACACATTATTGGATCAGGACGTATCCAAACAATTCCCAGTACGGTTTCTAAAATATTAAATTTATCTGTTCCTCAAACGAAGAAACAGGTTAGGAGTCTGTTAGGGTTAATCCAATACTATAGCAGATTTGTACCTCACCTATCATCCATCACGGCTGTCCTGTCATCGTTACTAAAGAAGAACATGCCTTTAAGGATAAATTGGACAGACGAATGTGACAAAACTTTTCGCACTATCTTAAAAATTTTTTCATGCCCACCTGTTTTAAGATTACCAGATGCTTCTAAAAAGTTTGTTCTACGTACAGATGCGAGTAATTACGGACTCGGGGCTTGTCTACTCCAATATCATGATGATGTCCTTCACCCTGTACTTTATATCTCACGCAAACTGAAACCTCCGGAGACTAAATATTCGACTGTAGACCGAGAATTGCTCTCCGTAATTTGGGCAATTACCAAGTTAGAAAAATTTTTGCTGGGATCTCCATTCCTGATCCAGACTGATCAGAAATCTGTGGCAGCATTACGTCGTTCAAACCATAAAAGTGCTAAACTTGCACGATTTGCTATTACGTTGCAACCCTATGAGTTCGAGATACAGTCGATACCTGGAACTGAGAACGTCATAGCCGATACGTTGTCCAGACATCCTACGGATTCTGAATGAATATTACAATTTCAAGAAAATGTTCTGACTGATCAAGCATTACATTTGCAATTAACGGTATTAATTCCACGTCAGAATATACAACACTTCATTTGGACTTCCTACTTAAATAAGGACATTTCGAAATAAACTATTGTGATCAAAATATCAAGTTTTACGGATCGTTTGAAAATTTGGACTTCTATTCCACTTAGGGTATCACTCATTTCGATTGAAAACTGTTAAAAAGGAACAATCTCTGATGTAGAAGGGACAGATACGTTGATGACTTATTCAATTTACTTTTAAAGTTTAATAAAGGAACTAACGATGATTGGATAATCATATCATAATTCGATAATATGAACCTTGTGTCTTAATGAACTTTCATACAAGTCGACAGGATATAACAACGATTGGATCTTCATGTCCAATATTGTTAAATTTTCTAGTTAATAAATTAATATATAATAAAGTCAAAGTGTGATGAAATAAAAAAATAAAATATGCAAAGAAAAGATGAAACAAAATAATATCACACCAATTAATATTTTAATTAGTGTAATTATCAAGGTAATAGATATTACATTATGACATTTCATATTTATAGTTAAAATGTATGAATTTTTTTTTGTTCTTCTCTTCTGATTGCGTTAATTTAATTAGGTATCTATCCTTACACTTCATTTTCACACGCATTCTAATTTAATGTATACTTTAATATTTGGTTTTAATTGTCCGTACTTCTCAATTTTTATTTCTTTTACTCTCTTATACTATTTCTCATTTTCTTCAATTAGATATTAATTAGTTAGTACCATACGTACATACTATAATTAATTATTTTAATTTTAGTTAGTTAGAATAATTTTAATAACACCTCACATTATTAGTTAGTCGATACATACAACAAATTAATTAGTTAATTAGTTAGTGACAGTGACATTTCCTTGTTTAATATAAGGTATATGTATGATATGACGTTGATTTTATTATAAGATATTACTGACATGACCACGACACTGTTCTAGATAGAACATCGTAGGTCATACGTCGGGTTTTGTTAAATTTTTGATAATTTGATTAATATTATTCAAAAAAAAAATCTATCTAATAGATTTTTTTTTCCCCGTCTGACAGGAAATCTGTTACGGTGTTATTTTTAATGACGGCGTCTGCTGGGGTTTAGCCATGCGCAACGTTTAGGGGTCATTAACATTTATAGAATATGTCGATATTTTACGGTATACTGAACGCGAAATATATGCGGAGATTATGACGCATTCGCGTTTGGAAGGTCACGCTGGGTGACTTCGTTACATGGCCCTTGTTACGCTATCCGTCAAGCAAGAAGGTCGTGTCTTATATTTCTTCCAAGGAAAAAAGGCTGAGTATATAGCCTATATTATATAGATGAATCGATGTAGAACTCAGGGTCAGTTCGGAAATTAATCTAAGTATGAGATTAATTAAATTAAACTAAATGATGGAAGGAGAATCGCATTATGATTCAAATTGTAGCTGTCAAGAACTCATGTGCTCATTTCTGGCTGTTGACTACAACAGCGCACGTATATAGCCACGATGTTCATCTGACATATTGTTTTGACACGGAAGGATACTTACTTATATTATTTGGAATTCATTGTTATGCTGAACTGTACATGTAGTTTTTGTGAATGTCGATTATCGTTTTGTATGAACCTCAATACATGTGGACTCAAAGCAGAAGGTTTAATCCTTTATTTACGTTTCGGGTTCGGTTCTACAGCTGTTGGTGTTTACCTTTGTCAGCACGATACCTCTCCCACAAGGGAAATCAAATACTATACACTATGCAAATCAGAACGTCGAAGGGATGTTCTGATGCTCAGAGCTAACCATTTATAATCAACATTATTACGTCTAGAGAGTGACTTTACTATTCAATAAATAATACCATAACCAAGGAATCGCAGCACGCAACAGCCACCACCACGGACCCGTCACAGTAAGCTGGGTCAGGAGAAACCGGAAGACTGGGACCTATATATATTGGCTGCCTTATTCGCCTACCGAGAGGTACCCCAAGCGTCTACGGGATTCGCGCCAGCTACACTACTATTTGGCAGACCTATTAAGGGGCCACTAGAAGCCTTACTTCGGTCCCTGACAGACCAAAAGGCTGACGAGACAGTCGTCTCTGCAAGCAAGTATGTATCTGAGCTCAAGGAAAGGCTAAAGCTAGGATGGGATCTAGCTACTACCAACCTTACAAAAGCCCGCGCTAAACATGCTAAAAGATACAACAAAGCTGCAAAAGAGAGAGAACTACAACCAGGGGAGAAAGTTTTGTTGCTACTTCCAACCGGAAGCAATAAACTTCGCATCGGATAGCAAGGGCCGTTTACCGTCCTTAAAAAGATCTCACGTACCAATTACAAGATCTCCAACAAAGGAAAGGAGAAGGTCTTCCACGTAAATCTGCTCAAGAAATATTTAGAAAGACCGGTGCCATCCTCCGAGCATCTCCTGGCCATCGCCATAGCAACGAAAGACGAGGAAGATGATGATGGTTGCATTGAGTATCCATTGCAACCCACAGAATCCTTTAAAGATGTCAAGTTCGGCGAAATCTCTCACCAGAACAACAAACAGAAACCAGGGCTCTACTAAAACAGTACAGTGCAGTCTTAACGGATGTACCTGGTCGAACAAATCTCATTGAATTTGATATGAAATTAACAAACGAGACCCCTGTTCAAACCAGAGTTTACCCCATACCGTACGCTAAAGCTGATGCCCTTCGCAGAGAAATAGACAAGCTGCGTCAAGCAGAAATTATCAGTGAGTCTACATCTCCTTACAGTTCCAGAGTAGTGCTGTTGCAGAAACCCAATAAGGAAGTTCGGCTGTGTATAGATTACCGGCTGCTAAACGCTGTAACGGAATTCCAGCCCGAACCTCTCCAAACTGTTTCTGAGTTGTTCACCAAGCTCAGCAAAGCAAAGATTTTCTCCAAGATTGACCTCAGTAAAGGTTATTATCAGATACCAGTCAAGGAGGAAATTAAACCTTTGTTAGCTTTCAGCACTAGTGAAGGACATTACACATTTAATGTGATTCCGTTCGGATTGCATAACGCACCAGGAGTGTTCACCAGGATAATGAGGAAACTTCTAGAACCTTTGCAAAGTCCCCATATCCATAATTTTATGGATGACATATTAATTGCATAGGAAACCTATGAAGAACATATTGCTACGGTTGCTATGCTCCTCAGGAGACTACAGGAAACGGGTCTCACAGCCAGACCTAGCAAATGTCTCATCGGGTTTGAACAGTTAGACTTCCTGGGTCATACTATTTCTCACGGATGCAGGTGGCCTATTAAGAAGAACGTGGAGAAAATAGCTGCAGCCAAAAGACCCCGAACGAAGAAAGACGTACGTTCCTTCCTATCATTATGTGCATACTATCAGAAGTACATACAGAACTTCAGCGGACTGACAGCACCTCTGACTGACCTCACAAAGAAAGGTTGTCCTGATAAGGTCATATGGGATCAAAAGTGCGAACACGCGTACATCACTTTGAAAGGACAGTTGTCTGCATACCCCATTTTGAGGTTGCCTGACCTCAAGAAACCTTTTGTATTACGGGTCGACGCGTCAGGTCAGGGCATCGGGTCAACACTGCTTCAAGCCGATGACAGTGACCAAAACATGCTATTTCCAGTTGCCTATGGCAGTCGGAAATTAAATAAAGCTGAACGGAACTACAGCGTAGTCGAAAGAGAATGTCTCGCTCTGATTGACGGTATCAGACGCCATCATGAATTTCTCTATGGTACATCTTTCACGGTGCAAACAGACCACGCTCCGTTAGCATTTCTTGGTGCCAATAAAGAATTTAACGCAAGGATCATGCGTTGGGCGCTTCTTTTAAGCGTTTATTCTTTCAAAGTGGAATATATTCCGGGAAGACAGAATGTCGGGGCTGATTTCCTGAGTAGAAACTGGTCTCCAGAGGAAGAAGAGCAAACTGATGATACCACTCATCCTAAAATCACCAATCAGGTCACCTCCATTGTCAAAAAATGAAACATGAAAAATTGTTTCATGTCTAAAACTGGGGACGATTGTGACGTACGTCTAGTTCGACAAGTGAATTTTCCCTGATATGATGGATGATTAAAGGGACTTTTAGCTTTTCATAACATTAGAACCCCTGAACATTTGTTGTAACTTTTCGTTTCGCCAGAGCGAACCGATTCCACCAGGACTCATTTAGTATGCGTCACGAGATCAAAGACACTGAGACGATCCCCGAGCTGAGAAGCTAGTTTCTCGCAGGTATTTATCATCTCCGCGCGAACACTAAACCGCTCGCAAGATGGACCAGATCGGTCAGAAGAAAGACACTGGTGGAGATCTCAGGAAGGACGGGCGGCATGCTATCAAAGACAGTAGTGGTCCCTGAAACGATTTCGCATCTCGGTGTTAAGCATGGAACCGATCGCAGCCAGAGCGAACGGGGAAAGCTGACGCAAGCAGCGAGCGAAGATACGAGAGGCCAGGGGCGGCTTCTCTCTCTGGTCTGGCGGTCAGATCCCCAAAATCCTTCCGAGATCAAAAAAGCTGTCAAGTTTCTCATGTCCCACTTAACTTGCATTCCAGTTGTAGATATACAGATCACGTAGAAATACACTTCATCACTCGCTGGCCAGAACTTGATAGAAGCACTAGCGATATTTGAAATCTTGCTAGATTATCCCATGGATTTTCATTTATATTTGCAGTGAATTCTATTTCTGTGCAAAACGGTAATATATATATTGTGTAAAGTGATCAGTGGTCTAGTTCATTCATTCTATTTCATTGGATTTTGTGTTAATTTAAACCTATTAAATTAAACCGTCTCAATAGTTCCAGTTGTAAACGTAATGATATACCTGCTATACTATTTCCAAAAAGATAATAGATGTTTAATGCTTAAATTAACTTTTAAAGTCGCGAAGGAATTTAGAATTAATAAATTTAGTTAAGTCCTATTTTTATAGATGTGTGATTTAACCACTAGAACTCGCACAGTGTGTATTAAATACATAATTAAATACGCGAGCATATATATAATAGTCTTAACGGGAAATTTATTGTGCGCTTAAAAGATTATTTGATTTTTAAAGTATGATTATGTTGTTATGGGTTTTCTATCTTTTTCTCTAGATTGATCACTTTTTGCAATCCCAGCAATAACGAAATCTTTCAGAGTTTCCATACTCGGTTCTTAAACTTCCAGACAGTTTGATGAGACATTTTTTTAAAGTAAATCTTGTAGTGGTCCGGTGCGGCCTAGCTAACATAATTACATGAAAGAAAGCCTACCCAAGATCATTTGATTATTATCATCAAATTAAATTACAATCTGTAAGATAAACTGGAAGATGAACAGTGCCAGTAGCGATAGTTTATATACTGCTCTATTGTGAGAGACTACCGATTTACCTGACTGTGACTGAGCCTAGTTTTTCCTCACTGGATTTAAAAAAACTTTACCGGTCAGTTGCTGTCATCACGCAGTGAAGGAATATTGCCATCACCTCATTTTCACCCCTGTGTTGAATCGTGTCAGTGCCATCCCATAGACTCCTTTTTATATAATAAAACACAAGAACTCTTTAAACTTCAAGTCCGGCGATAAGCGGGAATATTTGCTCTCAGTAAAAACTCGCAATATCTGGGGCGGGACATAGAAGTGCTAGACAGTTTCACATGTCAAGAGTTTAATCACTGTGTTTATCATTCTATGGATTGTCTGATGCTGCAACTCGGTAAGTGTGTGAGTATATATGAGTGTGGATCCGCACAGTGTGCATGAATGACAGGAGATTTATTTTTTTGCAAAAATTCATTTGTTAACTTGCCTACCGGGTAATACGTTTTCAGTATACCCGGCATTGTTCCTTTAGTGGGATAATTTGTTAACTCTGTTTCACCCCCCCCCTCTTTTTTTTCTTTGCTTAGTAAAGGGAAGACACCAGTTGGGATAACAGTATTCTTTTGTCTACCACCATAACTAATATTGTAACATCTCTTTCAGAGTAATTAACTTCATTGTTAGGTTACATTACCTATGTTCCTGATAACTATCTATCTTGGGACTGGGTTTACCTTTGTCTAATAAGCGGGAAGGGCTGAGTTGATACCAATCTTCTTTACCCCATCCTCACCTTGTTAATTGTATTTTCTGTACTTATGATAATTTTTATGTAACCTGTTGGATGTTGTGATTGAATTTAAACGCAAATAAACAGCATAAACATATATAGTACTGTGTTGGACTACCAAGGCCCAAATCCCTCATATTTGTTTAAGATAGTTGTATCCACGTCGTCTGTGTGTTTGAAGCACCCAATTGGTGTGAGCGCAGATGTGTGTCTGGAAAACTGGCAAATAATTGTTTGACCAGTAGAGTGGAAGAGAAGATTGAGAGAAACGATTTGTCGTAAATAAGTCTGTCTTTACTCTCCTCCAGCACTCTGTGGAGCATGATATTTACTCGCTAAACTTTTCCTATCACTGAGCCTTGCATCATCATTCTTTACTCTAAACCGGACTACTATTTCTAGACTCTTTCTCTCAAAAATAAATTTACGACATCTATTATAAGAGAAACCACGGTCTATAAGATATAGTGGTCTTATAATAGCGTTCTGTAGGTGCAAATTTCCTTAATTGGAATTTGCTAGCGACAATTGTTGCTATTTACGTTTAGCTGTGACGACATGAGTTAGTGTTGTTTTCGTTATTTTTCCATTCTTTGATTTTCGATTTGTTTTGTTTGTATCTGTAGGTCTCTCCTTTCTTTTGTTTATTTCTTTACACCTTTTTGTTTATAACAGTGTTGCCATTTGTCTTGTTTATTTTTCGCGGTCATCATTACACATTTGTGTAACATTTTCTTTACTTTTTGCTGTATTGTTTATTTGACTTCCGCGAACGTTTTCGGTTATTGTTCTGTATCTTTGTCTTTGTATTTATGATTGTACTACATTATTGTCATACACAGTCTACATACATATACTTGGTCATGTATTATTATTATTATTGATAAGGTACACTCTTCATATAGAGATTGTTAATAAAATATTATTATATAAGATATTGATATAAGTTCTTTGCTAAAAGACTTCTTGTCCAAAGATTGAGACAGAGTGGAATACATATGAAAGTTCTTTATAAAAAAGACTTGTGATTGAGATATAAAGGTATTATTTTCCACAGGCACTTAAGTAATTATTTGTTATATTATAAACAAGATAACCATACAAGGTCTTTGACTAAGACTAAGAGAGTGAAATAAAGTGAAGTGAGTATACAAGTCTATAGTACAGACTTGTCTCCCATTGAAGTGGGATAAGGTAATTTGTTTAATTTTTTCAGGTTTCTGATCTCATTAGACAGAATGTCTAATTTGGATTTCTTCATCCAGCAAGAGTTAACCCTTGGTAAGTCTGGTAAAGAATTGGAAGAATATTCATCTGCTCTATTCGCCATTGCATTAAAGTCAGAAGAAAAGAAACAAAAAGAGGAAATTAAATTGAAAGCAGAAGCTGAACTAAAGAAGCTAGAAGCTGAGAATAGAAGATTAGAACTTGAAGAAAAAAGATATCAAAGAGAGGCTGAGGAGAAAAAAGCTCAAGCTGCTGCTGAGGAGAGAAAAGCTCAAGCTGCTGCTGAGGAGAGAAAAGCTCAAGCTGCTGCTGAGGAGAGAAATGCTCAAGCTGCTGCTGGGGAGAGAAAAGCTCAAGCTGCTGCTGAGGAGAGAAAAGCTGCTGCTGAGGAGAGAAAACTTATATCTGCTGTTGATGAAAGAAAATTCCAGATGGAAATGGAAGACAAAAAACTTCAAGCTGCTGCTGAGGCTGAAAATAGAAAAATGGAACATGAGGAAAGAAAACAGAAAATGGAACTTGAGGAAAGACTCGAAACTTTGGAGTTAGAGAAATTGAAAGTGGCGAGTACGGGTGCTCAGCAAACAACTTCGAGTACGACAAAGGAGTTTGTTAGTAGGATTAAATTACCGCAATTCAATCCTTTAAAGGATGACGTAGCGGATTATCTAGATAGATTCCAATTTTTATGCGATGCGCATAAGGTAAAAAAAGAAAAATATGTCGAACAACTGATGGAATTTTTTACAGGTGACACAGTGACTACTCTTATGACAATAGACGAACATGACAGGACTAATTATGATGTTGTCAGAGCAGCATTGCTAAAAAAATATCAACTAAAAGAAGAAGATTATCGTCTTCGTTTTAGGACAATGTTGCCAGAAAATGGAGTAGATTTCTCTGAGTTTGTTACAAAAATACGTCGTACATTTACACGATGGGTTGAGTTGTCTCAGACTGAGAAAACATATGAAGGCCTAATGGACTTATTACTTCGAGATAAGGTTTTATCATCTGTTAATGATTCTTTCCTTGCATTTCTTCATGAGCGTAAACCCAAAAACTTAAAAGACATGGAGGAATACTGTTGCCAGTACGCTACCGCGCACCCCCATTCTACAGTTAACAATTCTAAAGTAAAAGAAGGGTTGCCAGTTGCTTCGGCAGCACCATATTGCCCTAATTTCAATAAAAAATTTCAGGGTGCTCAACAAAACTGGAATAGGAGAAGTAATCAGAATTACACTCATAAGCAGAGTAATCCAACATATGAAGGTTCTTCTTCTAAGAACTGGAGACAAGATTGGAGATCTCGTAATTTTGGTGGTAATAATCTTAGACACTTTCGCAAAGGTTATCACAATAATAACTATCTAAGCTCTCGAGATAATCATCTTCGACGTCAAGAATATGACGATGGTGAATTTAGAAACCGGGATTCAAACCTGAATGATAATTACAATAGACAATATGATAACAATTACAGGGGAAATGGAAATCGCGGTAGACCTAGATATAACAAAAGAAAAGCTTACCAACAGGCAAACTCTGCACAACAAGAGTTTGATGGAGCCTGTAATCAAGTAAATGATAGTGGTAACTCTAAGGCTATCACTGGTTGTGCTTTCGATTTTGGGAGAGCAATCGAATGCCCCCAATGCTTAACATTGTTCGACTCATCGACTGTATCTACCCTAAGTTGTGGTCAACCTCTTTCTGCTCTAATTGCTACAGTTGCGCATGATGGGAGAGGATCTCTCATCTTGCACAACGCTTTAGAGAATGATAGGCGGGTCTCAGTACTTTTCGATTCGGGATGTACTACCGTCGAGGTTAGGGAATCTCTGATATATCCTTGCTGTGCCACTGGAAAAACAATCAAATGTGTTACATTTGGTGGTACTATGGAAAGTTATCCTACTGCTATTATTAGGATTGACACTCCCTTCTTTACACGAGATGTCCATGCATGTCTTCTTCCTAATCCTATTGCGGATCTTATAATCGGTCGTATTCAAGTGGTTAAGGAATGCACCCTGCAACAAATTTCTATTTGGGAAGAACAAAACATTCAAACGGTAAATGCAGTGGTGACAAGAGCTCAAGCTCTTAATCCCCCAACTTCATCTGATGATAGTAATGGAGTTGATAGCCAAGACGAGCACTTGGTGATTTCCCATGATTTGTTTGTTAAACGTCAAGAAGAGGGTCCTTCTTTGAAGAAATTCTTCCTTCTAGCAAAGAAAGGGGATCCCAATCAAAATACGAATCACAAATCGTATATCACTATGAAGAATGGTATGATGGTACGAATGGTACAACACTCGGACAAGTCTATGCACTCGCAAATTCTTGTGCCTAAGTGTATGAGAGCCTTAATTCTTCAGCATGCACACGATTCTCAGTGTGCTGGACACATGGGTTTTTCCAGAACTAAAACTAGAGTCCTTGCGTCTTTCTTTTGGCCATTTGTTAATAAAGACATACGAATTTATTGCCGGTCTTGTAAAATTTGTCAAGAGGTCAAGTCTAGAGGTCCAAGACATGCTGCACCTATTCAGGCTGCAGATATTCCGATTCGGCCGTTTCAGAAAATGGCTTTAGACATTATTGGCCCGTTTAAGATTAAGCCAGCCAGAGGACACCAATTTATCCTCACTTGCGTTGACATGTGCACGCGTTGGCCAGAGGCTATTCCTCTAAAGAGCATATCAACAATCGATATCGCTGATGCTCTTTGGCTCATATTTTCTCGTCTGGGATTCCCCGGAGAAATACTGTCGGACCACGGCACTCAGTTAATTTCGGACATTATGTCTCAGGTAATGGCTACGCTAGACATTAAAAGGTCTCTCAGTAGTATTTATCATCCAATGTCCAATGGATTGGTTGAACGTCTTAATAGGACACTAAAGAACTTATTGGGCAAGATAACGGAAGTTCATCCTGATGATTGGGACAGGGTCCTACCTGCAGCTCTCTTTGCCTATAGAGAGGTTCCCAATGAGCATACAGGGTTTTCTCCTTTCGAACTTGTCTTTGGCGCGCAACCGCGTGGTCCGATGTCCTTATTACACGATTTGATAACTTCCGATAATATTGACGATGATACACAATTGTCATATGAATATGTCATTGCTCTTAAAGAAAAAATTATCAAATCATGCAGATTAGCAACTTCATCTTCCGAATTTGCGAAAGAAAAAGCTAGGCGATTTGCTAACAAGAAAAGACGCATACGTCAACTTTGTCCTGGAGACAAAGCGTTTGTCTTACTTCCCTCAAGAGAGAACACACTTCTCATTTCATGGAAAGGTCCATACACTATAGTCTCGAAAATTTCAGATGTCGACTATATTGTCGATGTGGATGGAAAGCATAAAACCTTCCCATATAAATATGCTAACAGAGTTTATTGAACGTCCAGACTATTTGCAACCTATTTTCCAGGCGACGGACGACTCTCCAGTCCAACATGGTCACATCTCATCCCTGTCCGTTATACAGTATGAGGAAACTATTTTTTCTGACGTTAACTTACCTCTTCCTGCGATTCCACTTAATTCTACGGAATCATGGAAAAACGTTACCGTTTCTACGAATTTGTCTTTTGAGGAACAGCGTCAAGTATCTTCTACGCTACAATCAATTCAGGATGTCCTTACCGACATTCCTGGACACACACATGTCATTGAACATGACATCATACTTGCTGATCGTAATCCGATCAGATTAAGACCATACCCAATACCTATTCATTTTCAAGCACAAGTCGAGAAAGAATTAGATGAAATGATTCAACTGCAAATAATTGAACCATCCACTTCAGCTTATTCTTCGTCGATAGTTATTGTTCGAAAGAAAGACAATAACATACGTCTTTGCGTTGACTATCGAAAATTAAATCAAGTTACAAAGTTCGATGCTGAACCTATGCCTTTATTAGATGATCTACTTATTAGACTTTCTAAAGCTAGATTCTTTACTAAACTAGACTTGTCGAAAGGTTACTGGCAAGTCCCTTTGACGGAACATGCCAAACCTCTGACTGCTTTTCCGACACCTAAGGGTCTGTTTCAATGGAACTTTATGCCTTTCGGGCTTATGAACGCCCCAGCGACTTTCGTGCGCATGATGCGACGAATTCTATCAGATCGTGCAGATGTCATCGCATATTTAGACGACATCGGTCTTTTCAGCGATACTTGGGAAGAACACTTTTTTGGGTCTAAAGGAATTGCTATCTACTTTACGTGAGCATAGTTTGACTGCAAAACTCTCTAAAGCTTTTGTTGGGTTTAGTGAAATTTCTTTCTTAGGTCATCGGGTTGGTCATGGTCTGTTGAAGACAGAGGACCAAAACATTTCGAAGATATTAAATATCTCGGTTCCGAAGACAAAACAACAAGTGCGTAGTCTCTTGGGATTAATACAATTCTATGGAAGATTCATTGAGAATCTGTCCTCCATTATGGCACCACTTTCATCGTTATTGAAAAAAGGTTCTCCTAATATGGTGCGTTGGTCCCAAGAATGCCAATCTTCATTGGATCAGGTTAAGAATTTGTTCTCATCTCATCCTATCTTAAGACTACCAACGATTGATAAGACTTTTGTTCTTCGTGGCAATGCCTCTTCCACTGGGATTGGAGCAGCACTAATGCAGGAGTATTCAGGAACTCTGCATCCTGTAATGTATATTTCTAGGAAGCTGAATGCGGCAGAAAGGAATTACTTTGTGTGCTCAAGGTAGCCATCCAAGACTATTAGTCTTTATATTATCCAGAAGTCCAGTGACGAAGATATATTGTGGGAACCGCAGATTGGCGGTATTTATGTCTACATAAGCATTACTGCAGGGTTGATGTTAACCTGCTCAGAAGAAGTACACAGATGACGTCATAACGAGGCCTGTGTTAAGGCTAATATATTACAGCCTGATAAAGTGCAATTGGCGGGGAATGCCAAGTTGTACCTGTATGTCAAAGTTATTAAGGTATCTGACGCGTTTAGTCAGAGATACCAGGGCGGCGCTACGAACTGTCATTATTGAAGAACATTGCTATTGACCATGCACGAATATTCAAATGTTTACCAGCCTTTTGAATGCCTGATGTATACCTAACGATTTCCGGTCAGCATGACCTTGTTTACACTGACTGTTCCTGTTGATGCTATGTGTGTTACCGTCAATAAATGTTTTGAAACGTGCCAGCAGTGTTCAAGCATCCTTGACTACTGCATGTAAGTGTATGGGTTGCATTACACAACATGTACGAGCCTGAACACATTCGCGCCTTCATTTGCACCCACAGTCAGCTCATCATTACAAGTATTACACATCTTAACAACATGTATACTGTATTGTGCAAGTGATCACCTCAACAAGAGAAAAAGACAGTTACAACTGCTTCCAGTTCTCTTTCTTTCGCGACTTTTTTGTATCGGTTAGCGTGCTTTGTGCGTGCTCGCTTAAAGTTAGTCGTTGCTAGGTCCCACCCTAGTTTCAACCTTTCCTTTAAAACCGACACATATTTACTTGCTGAGATAATTGTCTCATCCGCCTTCTCGTCTGTCAGAGACTGCAGTAAGGCTTCAAGCGGCCCCTTGATAGGTCTGCCGAATAAAAGCGTAGCTGGCGGAAATTCTGTGGAAGTATTAGGAGATTCTCTGTAGCCAAATAAAGCTGCAGGAATACAAAGTTCCCAATCTTAAGGTTTCACTTGTGCCAGTTTACTTAGCATCATGTTGAGGTTTCCATTAGCACGTTCCACGAGCCCATTTCCGGCCGGAGTATATGGCTTAGTGTAGATGTGTTGGGTCCTCAAGATCTTAACGATCTCATCCATCAACAGGTTTCGGTATGGAGATCCGTTATCCGTCAACACTTGCTGCAGAAATCCCAACCGAGTGAAAATCTGCACTAGGGCTTCTGCGACATGCTTGGCATCTCCGCATGTTAGCGGGATAGCTTCTGCCCATAAAGTGCATGTATCGACTAAGGTCAGGATGAACCTGTTCCTTCTTTTAGACCTTTCGAAAGGCCCTAAAATGTCGATCACAACCCGTTCGAATGGTGTTCCCACTATTAGCATTTCACCCATGTGGACTGGGGGTGTCCGTTGCTTGGGTGGTACACGTTGGCACTGGGCACAGGATTTGACATACCTGATAATATCAGTATTTACTCCTGGCCACCAATAATGAGTGGTTATACGTTGGTTTGTGGCGTTCTGTCCCATATGTCCGCTGAAGAGAAGAAAGTGCCCCATTTCTAGGATTTGGCTTCTGTACTGTTTCGGTACTAGGAGCTGGTTGTAACCTTGGTCAGGCTTGCCCGTTCTGCGATAAAGTATGCCATCCTTAGAAAAAATTTCCCTGTGCTGTCTGGGTTCATTAGCCATGGGCAGTTTCCTAAAGCAGGGTGCCAAAGTAGGATCCTTTTGTAGCGCTTCTTTAAGTTCCCTAGGTAACAAATTAGGCGCAGGCTCCTGTTTCTTCGTGGTTTGCCCTCTAGTAGTTACTGCTGCCACAATCGGCTCTTCTGGTTTCACAATAGAACGTATCTACCGCCAAGTATGACCGGGTAGATGGGGTCATCCATAACAGCCGCTTTGATCAGACCTCTGATAAAGTCAGATTGTATCTCCACCAATGCGATGGGAAGCGCTGCAGGTGCCTCACTCATAGAAACTCCACAAAGTTTGACGGTCTCTCCTGTCTCCTGACCGGGTTTAACTAGGTTTCTGGCAACAATGCAATCATAAGAAAGCCCCGTGTCAAATAAACAAAGACTTTGAGAACCGTTCAAAATAACAGTACCTCGCGTTGAGGGTCTATCCCCAACAGGTTGGGAATCACTGTCAACAATTCCGCCTTGCGAGACTGTCAATAAGCATCCGATACGTTTAGGCTCGGTGTGCTCGCTCTGATCATCTGTCCCGTGCGCAGGGGTTTTCCCTTTGCCACCTTGTCCTTTCTGGCTGCGCTGCCATGTAGGGCGGTCGGGTTGATCAGACTGTTTACTGTGGATGGTGTACTTGTTCTTGTAGAACTTGGATTTTTCAGGAGGGGGGTTTTGAGGTCCAGTTTCTCTGTGGTTATTCTGATTTGAAGCATGAGAAGGTTGATCTAGATTTTTTTTCCGAAAATGCTCCTCTGTCGGTTTCCGCTTTGTGGCCGGTAGTTCAGCCAGCGCATTTTGGTAACGCTCAGACTTCTGTAAGATGTCTTCAAGCTTTTCTGCCCCCTGCTCAGCTAGAAATCTCCGGGTATCTGCAGACAATGTGTTCTTTATTTGTTCTGTTAAAACAAATTCCTCAAGACCTTAATAGGTAGAGGGGAGCTGCGAGAGCTCTAGGCACTTTGCCAGATAACCCTTCAACCGAGACGAGAACTGCTGAAAAGTTTCAGAGCTCTCCTTCCTGCTGTTGCGAAACAGTTGCAAAAACTTTCGCGCATTCATTTCAAAGCACTCCAGTAACGCTTTCTTCAACAGATCATAGTTCTCTTGCTGGCTGCTTTCCAGTTTGGCGTAAACATCATAAGCAGAACTTTTCGAGGCCTGGGAAAGCTTCATATTCCAACGCGACCTCTCTAAACCGTACAGAGTGGCAATTTTCTCAAATTTTTCTAGATACGTGTCAATCTTCTCATTAGGACAAGGGAAAGACTCTAGCGGAAAAGACATAGCAGTGAGATGAGTAGATTGAGTGTTAGAAGGATCAGTTAAAGATGAATGCGGAGAAGACTCTCCATTGCTGGACGTAGAGGCAGCACCACGACTTTGGACTTCTAGAGCTTTGAGCGCCAACTCATGCTGTCGTCGTTGCTCATTTTCTCTTTCCTCATGCCGTCTCTCCTTCTCTCTTTCCTCATGCTACATCCTGCGAATTTCCATTTCCTCGTCCCTCTTCTTCTGCTCTTTAGCTTCAGCTGCTTTCCTCTCCGCATCATATCTCTCAAGTTCGTCTCTGACAAATGCTTTCGCTTTCTCTCCTTCCAGTCCCTCCTCTCTCGCTTTGTCCCCGAGGAGTTGTCTAAGCTTTGCCCTCTCGGCCATATTAAGTCAGTGACTGAGACTAGTGGAGAAAGAAATTAAGAAAAGAATACTCTGGTTGCTACAACTTACGAGAAAATTCCAAAAATAAAAGATGATATACTTCACCCTGGGATACTTCCTCCAAAAATGTAGTATCTAACTATCGCTGCTATTAATCGGCAATAAAGCACCTAATGGAAGACGACTACGCCAAATGAATGGTAGTTAAGATTAATCCCTGAAAAATACGTTGCTACAGTGGAAAACACAATAATTATTGCAAAAATTTAAGGAGAAAAAACCCCTTAATTTATCCACTATAAGTACACTCCTGAAGACAGTAGGGTAAGGGAGGCAATTAACAAGACGTAATTGTCTGAACGCACTCTTTAGCTTAGCTCAAACACCTATTGATCAGGCCCCAAGTGAATGTTAGAATAAGTGATAGACACAGTGAGAGTTAGTAAAAAGTAATAGAATTTCCACACAAGTGAGATGATAGACTGTGATATAGAGGCTGTCTCTGAAAAAGCGAAACATATCTTCTCTCTCTCACCTATCTTCTACGACAGTTTTTAAAGCGTCAGACAGTCTAGACACAGATATATATATTACATATATTTCTATCTACTCACGGGCACGCACATACACGTGACGACTGGTAAACACACAGACGTGGGGAAAACTATAACCAGTGAATATATATATATATTCTAGAACGAGCTGACCAACACGCTGATTAAGTTTAAGGGCAGTTTAATTATCATTATAAACTTCCACCACCAAAACTTCCAAAAAGGTACATCAAAAAAGAAACATATACAAATAGTAATAAAATATCAAGAAAATGCTACAAGGATGATAGCCCCGTTATGATCTTAATTCTAGGTTTAGCCCACAGTCCCGTTAAGAGAAGATGATGGCCCAAAGAGTTACAGATACATATGGTTAGGGTCTAAGATTGTCTCCTTTTGAAGGTATGATCTGACTTTTGACAGCAGTATCTATTCTAAAGGAACAATTTAATTAAGCAGCAAATATTGTCTGAGGAAAATTACAAAGTGAGTGAATCAAACTAAGAACATTCTCCTGTCACTTTCACTCGGTTCTTTCATCAGGGTACCCTGGCACACGTGCTTACCTATCTGTACCGCTGTTCGCCGTCTGGCGCAACCTTAGGACACTTCTCTACGGTGAATCTGCATTCTTTGGATAAAGCGAATCCCAGCTCTGCAATTACAAGTTTCTTCCACTGTTTTCGGGGAGCGTTCACTTCACCAGTTAAATTTTAGATTACTGTTAATGTCACTTGAATCAGTTTGGATAAGCAAGTTTAAACGGGCCCACAGAGTCGAAAAACACGAGGATTCCTTTAATTTGGAAAAGATGACCTGTGGACAACTGCTCTCAACAGATAGTCTTGGTTCACTATACACTCTTTCAGTAATGTCGGAAATGTTAATGTTATTTCTTGTAATTATTTTCGCCGCCAGGCAGCATGTATATTTGAGTTTATTGTGAAGAAATAAGATCTGGATCAACGGCCCAGCAGTAAACATTCAGTTTTTAAAAACCCGTTAGTGGGATTGGTATACTGTCTATCTCTGATGGCACAAGCACTGTCAGACCAGTGTTACTTGAAAAAAAAACCCACTTGGGTAAAGATAAGAAATGTCTATGCTTCTCACAAATATGTCTCTTTATTTACTAAACGCCGGCAAGTTTGGATCATTGCAGTATTCACTGAATAAAGAAAAACACATATGAAATATTTACGTATTATGTACTCAATATAACTTACAATTTAAACAGAAGCCGACCGCTTGACTTATTATTTAAACTTTCCTGTGAAATAAGTTTATATAAAAATCAATCAGCATGAATTAGGAATATCGGCGTATTCCGTCACCACTCATGAGGCATTTAGCATTTATAAGTTAGTTTAGAAATATACTCGTCTGATTATTAGCAGTTAAATTAACTTCATTTATAGCTGCATGATTGTTAAGCTAGAAATATAATTTATTCTGCTTTCCACTGAAATGCGCCAATTGAAAATAATACAGACTTATAAATTAAGCGCTCTGCACCAACTCTAACTAGTGAAATAAATAAGCGATTTAACACTTTAAACACTTCACAAAATACTAGATATATAATATTTGATTACCTCATCACAGAACTACTAAGAACTTAAACCACTTCGACCAAACTAAAGGCCATCTCTATTAACAGAGATTATTTAGAAATTGAACGAAGGCTTGTTCTAGTCTTGACTGCGAAGTTACTGAGTGAAAATGAAATAAAGTTTAACATTCTGGTTATATCTATTACCAGACAAAGAATGTGCGAATTTCCGAAACACGCAATCCTCTCACCTACGTTTTTAACACCTTACATTTAACATTGCCATTACTAGACGTTTCCACTAACTGACACTTCTACTTCTTCACACCTCACGCTGGCCAGGGCCCACAGTGAGCGCCGTGTCAGCTGGGATTTCCAGACAAAAGTCTCAAACTGCGCCTATGAGATGTAAATTATCGCGCCTTACCTAAGCGCTCCATCGATGCAACTCGTTGTGACCGGTGAAAATGCAGACGGATGTCTGCTATCTCATAGCATTCTTACACGTTTACGTCGAGAATCTAACTCAAGAGCGTCGTGTCATCTGAATGTGCAGACCCAAGTCAGCTCGATGTCTGAGATAGCTGCATATTTTACAGTTTCTCGTCTACCTAAGTGTCTGACGTCTTACGTAATAGAAATGCGTATCCCAGTATGAGAAAGAAACAGGTACACGTTAAGGATGCGAAAGAAGATATTTTTCGCAAACGACCGGATGCAAAAAATACAGGAAATGGTAATTTGCGATAATAAAATTTTTGGGAAACGGGTGAAAGAATAAGAAGAGGATCTAGGCAATTTATATGATCATAAAACCTCTGTGACACTTTGATAATTATTCCAGTTACCCTTTTTATCAAACCTATTTTGAGCCCCTTGAAATTTGTGTGAGTAATTTGGATTGTATGGTGTTGCTGAAGCAACTGGCATACTTTCCTTAACCTTAGTGTTGCTAAGAGTTACGTCAGGGTGTGCAGTGACGTATTGGGTACAATATTCTTCCATTTGTTTTAGTGTATTGGGTTTACGCTCATGTAGAAATTCAAGGAATGGTTTATTTATAGAAGACATGATCTTGTCTCTGAGCAACAAATCCATAAGTGCTTCATATGTTTTTTTCTGTTTTGGATAGTTCAATCCATCGTGTAAATGTAAGACGTGCTTTTGCAATGAATTCTGAGAATTCTACCCCTGTCTCAGGTACCATCGTCTTAAACAAAAGACGGTAACCTTCCTCTGTCAATTGATTTTTTTTATCAAGGCTGATCTAATAACATCATAATTATCCTTGTCAGCCTCCTCTACTAAACTTAAACTAGTCAGAGAATCACCTTTCAAATTTTCTGATAACTGATTAGCATATTGTGATTTATCCACATTATGAGCTCGACAAGAACGTTCAAATCTATCCAGCCAGAATGTTATGTCATCACTGGAAGGATTGAACGCTGGTAGCTTGAACTTATAAGTAAAGGGTTTACCATTACCACCAGAGGACTGATTAACATTACTCATATTTGTCACTTTCAATTTTTTTTAATCTCAAATGCTAAAAGTCTTTCCTGATGTTCATGTTCCATCTTTGCTTTTCTCTCTTCAGCCTCAGCTTGAAGTTTTCTTTCCTCAATTTGAAGTTTTCTCTCCTCAGCTTCTAATGTTTCATTTTCAGCCTCAGCTTCTCTTTGTAATCTTTTTTCTTCAGCATCAGCTTCTCTTTGTAATCCTTTTTCTTCAGCCTCAGCTTGAAGTTTCTTCTCCTCGATTTGAAGTTTTCTCTCCTCAGCAGCAACTTGAAGTTTCTTCTCCTCCATTTGAAGTTTTTGTTCTTCCATCTGGAATTTTCTTTCATCAGCTTGCATCTGCAATCTTAAATTCTCAGCATCTATCTTCTTTTGTTCAGCTTCTGCTTTCCATTTATTTTCCTCTTTTTGTTTCTTTTCTTCTGACTTTAATACCATGGCGAATTGAGCAGTTGCAAATTCTTCCAATTCCTTACCAGACTTATCAAGGGATTTCCCTTGTGCAATGAAGTATTCTAATGTAGACATGATGTCTAGCAATGGTACTATTTGAAATAATAATGCAATCTATATCAAAGTAAATAGCAACCAATTCTTAATAAACTTGATTAATCAGCTCACTATCCCAATCTCTGTGGGGGACAAGATTTTAGTAAGGTCTTGTATAATTATTTGTATAATAATAATAATGATAATAATAAACTACTGGTTTATTCTATACCACCAGTGCACTACACAGCTAATAGTGCCTGATCAAATATACCTATATATAGCATATGTCAACCAACAGCATATACAAAGTACAAATAAGAAAGACAATACAAAAACATTTGCAGTAATCAAATAAATCAAATAGGAAAACAAATGAAAATAATCACAGAATCTGTGATGACAACTGGAAGGAAATAAACAAAACAAATGACGTCACAGTGTATAAATATAAAAGGTGTATAGAACTAAATGAAAGAAAAAGGTAGACCTACAAATACAAACGAATCAAAACAAAACTGAAAAACAGAAAAAAATTACAAAAACAACGATAAGTACAGTTTCGACACAGCTAACACAAATAGCAACAAATTGTCGCTAGCAAATTTTCAATTAAGAAAATTGCGCCTACAGAACGCTATTATAAGACCTCTATGACGTGGTATATCTTATAACAGTCACCTACCCAACCGAAAACCCGCAGACATATACACAACAATATCCCAACAAACATAAATACATAAATCATGTAAATACAGTGTTGAAAGGCACAATTATATAATATATTAGAACAGTTCTTAAGGAAAAATCCAGGCCTTCAGTACAGCAAAGTTCAACACAAGATAATAATGTAGAGAAGATCCACCGTTGAAGGGTACTGCAACAACGACAACAGTTAGTGGTCTCCAAAGTATATATATATAATGTTACTTGTAGCAACAATCGTTAAGACCAGAAGATCCAATGCTGATGTGTAGCAATGTCTGTTCGTTCAATGTAAGATGTCAACAATCGCTGACCTAGTTACTGCATACACTTGACAGGGCAGGTCACGTAACGAAACTGCTGACTAGCTGACATTGACTGTAAACTTGTACTGCTGGTGTTCATGTGTGTCGTATGCGGCCACAGGAAACGATCTGGTATCAGTAGCTGACTTCTATTCAGTGTCCACTCTGCAAGTTAGACCCAGAAATCTGGCCTATCACATTGATAAGTGTATATATTGGACACAAAGATGAATGTTCTCTTGATGCAGACTGGATGTATTGTGGTGTTGTGTGTACTCGTCTTCTTGATGAGAGTAAATGGTCAACTCAAACCGACACAGTGTTGGTTATACAAGTCGCCTTGTCCATAACGTGTTGAGGCCCTGACAAGTAATGTTGACATTGAGTGAGAGTGTAAATGTCAGTAACGCGAATGTATGGAATGTTCTGTGGTGTTGACAAGTTGGTAACAATGCACTCATACACTCGTAGCTAGAAGCCAATAATAGCTGGAACTACTGTTGACGTTTCATACAGTTTAATGGGACGCACACTACAGTCATTAGAGCAGGTTGGCACAATAAATCATCGTATACTTGAAAAATGGGTGACAACATCAAATTGGCATTTGTATAGCATGTGAATACAATCGAACGATAGTAGGCAAGCACATAATTCTGGTTGTCTATCGTCTCATGCCTTAACTGATTAATCGCATCAGTTTGTGCTAACAAAAAATGGTCATCACAATGTTCCCTGTCAGAACTTCTTCTGACTAAGTCTTTCAGGCTAAGTCTTTCAGGCTGTAAATTCAACAGGTTTTTTATGATGACAATCTTAAATCAGCAAGGAGTGGACTTCAGTACAATATAGGTCTTGGTATCGCCATCAGGTAGTAAGGCATTCCTGTTCTCTGATCGATAATCCGAATAGACCAACAGTAGGATCCAAAATGTCGCTAGTTCCAGTGAGCGTCGCTCATTCTAAAAATATCCTCACTGCAAATGAAGGCTCCGTTTATTACACAATTAATATATTGGGTTTTCATACCTCATGATAAATCTTGCATATGTCCACTCATAGTGCTGCTAGTAAAGGAATCGTCTATGTACGATCAATCAAATACATTAAGATGATATGACATCTGCCTATATCGTTAGGCTTAGGAAAAAGTTCAGAAAAATGTTCCTGCTTTACCTTAAGTTCAGAAAAACACTAGCAAATAGCACACGCCATCCCTTGGCGTAAAGAATATACATTCTGGGAGAAGTACCGACATCATAGTCTACTAAGAGAAACTTCTCTTTCCCAAGAATCAATCACAACGACAAAATCTTTGGACTTCCTTGTGGTGAAAAATTCTAATCCACATATATAAATTTAAAAATAAATGTAAAGCTTAACGAAGTAATTCAATAGAAAGAAAGAAGAATGGTAAAAGAACAGTGCGGTCACAATAGCGTACGCCTGTGTTATAGAACGCCATATGGCTGAACAAGAAAACCCCTTTTTCTGCTCTGTCTGCATAAACTACACGCGTGTCTAAAATTGAAACTGGTACTGTGTTTCTTAGAAAACCTTGAGATACGCAAACTGCTTAATGACCTAAATACAAATTCTAGCATTAATGTCATTATATACACTACGTTAACCTAAAAGACAGACGGGCTTAGAAGAGAGAGAGAGAGATGCACGGAGGAACGCATGCAATACTACCACGTCGTCTCGCGATTAAAAAGTGAACGCCAATCCCACGCGAAAGACATGAAGACCCGATTTTTCAAATAAACAGTAATAAAAAACACTACCAATACAAAGTTAGGTTTTGAAAACAGGTTTAAAATCGGATTGGGAAACAAAACATTCTACTGATTTCTGTCTAAGCTCCTGACATTAGCCTGACAGTACAGAAGACATCCTATGATAAAGAAGTGTATCCTATAATAATACATATTTTGAACGAAGCCATTTAGCCCCATTAAACATATATATTTGTGTGCCTTAGGACTTGCTGACAAAGAATATGTTGTGTTACGCAAATAGGCTAGTAATTAACAAATTATAGCCAAAATCCTATAGTGGGGGTGTCTGATAGCACAAGATCATATTTGCTCATAATGGCATGTTTGGAAACACACTGCTTTAGGGGAAATGAGGCCAACAAGTTAGATACGTTTTGATTGGCTGTAGTAATATGTAAGGCGAAATTTTATTAGTCGAACTGCAAATACTATCATGGTGGTTAATGGTAACATGTAGGATGGGTACAAATTTTTCAAAGGTTTTTGTAATTATGGTCTCATTGGTTAGAGCGTTCGATATAGTCGAATAGAAGCGTCAGTTCAGGGCCAGTTTTGAAAATACATTTTGTGAGAAGCAAGTGCGTTGAGAGCAAGCTAATATTTTTCTAAATAAAAGCCTGGGATAAGGCAGATCGAAATTGTGCCAAAATTCATCGCCAGTCAACGTTACTTGTGTATATTTCCTTGAATTATGGTAAGCTAGACATATTTCCTATATATATATGAAAATTGAATATGAAATGATAAATTGTGTCTGTATGTGTGTGGTTCAGTAGCAAACAGAAGGCAAAGCCTAGATATTGCTCCACCATGTAAAAGCTTGTCAGAGAGGAGTATAACTGCATAAGCATCTATGGGATTGCCAAATAGTAACATGAAACCGAATTGCAGAGGCGTTGTAACCATTAGGGAGAGGAATACTGGTGTATATTGTCTTATGAAAAGCTAGCAGTTGGCCTACAGCGCTGAACTCCGTGTTTGTAATGTCCTGTACTTCAGTGTGGAAATAGATTATATATATTTGTTCTGAAGAAGGAGGTACAACCTTCTTATTTCAGGGACCGTGGTACTTAAGTAATAGAGCAGCACCTGGTCTGAGTTTTGCTGGATCCAGAGGGCTGGCAGCAGACTCCTTGTCCAATATATCGACCAGTGGGGTATTACAATATAACTGAGAAGCAAGCGAGCAGAGGAGACAGTTTTCCTGCCGCCGACACAGAAGATAAGCATTCGTCAGCCAGAGCAGCTCACCCTTATATAACCCACTCTAAAATTGACTGTAATAATAAATCAGAGAGGACAGTATTGTTTTACAAAATAAAAGAACTGTGAACTCTTCAATATTATTTTCCACCAGTAACAAACACATAAAGTCGTGATGAAAACAACAACCTAGCTTCAAAAGCCAGTATTACCTCATAGTTACTAGATGCACGCACTACACACATATTGTAATAATATTATATGTCAGGACAAAGATCCTTTGTATAAATTTTGTACATACACATTGCATTTACATTTGATTGTGATTCCTGATTCACTCTGTAGTTGGACCAGGATATCTATTATTGAAGAAACTAATACATAATTTAAACGTTAACACTTGACTTACTTAAGCTAGTCTTCTAGAGTGTTATATGTATGTGCTTGTCATAGGTTGTAAAGTGTTGTGGATCTTAATAAAAAGTGTGTTTATCTGTCTGTTGGTTGTTGTGAACTTAGTACATTCATCACTATCATAACCCCTAGACATTCAACGTAGTCATCACAATATTCCAGGAATAAGTCTGATTGAGGCTAAATGTGGTAGCAAAGTAAGGTCATCTGTAACACATTTACACTTATTAGATACAGATACCTTCACAGCTGATCTCAGTCAGTACACTAAGTCCCCTATAAATATTTATATAATCCCAAATTACCACATATATTTGGGGTCCTGGTCCGGGATTTTGAATCTTCTCCTATTACATATATTGGGGGTAATTCACTTCAGGGAATAATAAAAATTAAAAAGGTAATTCCTTGGGGTGGAAATAAATAAGGTGTGAGCGAATTCTCAGTGCATTGTGGTTGTCCTTATATTTTAAGAATCATAGATAAAATTGTTTAGTCAAACATTGTATACATTTGCCTGTTAGAAAATGGCGGACCTGGCAAAGTTTCGATCTGCTGCTATGCAGGCTGCTAAAGAGTTGGGAATGGACGGGCAAGTTATGATTGCTTATGTCACTACTGAATGTGACAAATTTATTGAACGTGAAGAAAAAAAGTTTAGAAAAAAGAGGCTGAAAGAAGGTTACAGACTGACAAGAGAGGCTTAGGGCATAGAGGAAGCTGAAGAAGAGGTAAGGAAAAAGAGAAGCTGCAGAAAGAGATTAGAGAAAAAGAAGTTTAGCTGCAGAAAGAGAAGAAATGAGATTAGCTGCAGAAAGGGAAGACAAGCGATTGGATGCAGAAAGGGAAGCAGAAAAGGAGGAGAAGAGATTACAAAGGGAACATGAGTTACGACTAAGGGAGTTGGAATTTCAGGGCCATGATCCTGAAAATGGTGCCAGTCCCTTTACCTCTGATGCCACTGCTAGTCAGGGAGCCTCAACCTCAGCTATGAGTTTTCATTTAGATCATTTTGTTGAGAAAGACGATGATATCGAGAGCTATCTAAATAGATATGAGCTGTTAGCTACCACGTATGGGTTAGAGAGAGAAAGGTGGAGCTTAAAGTTATCTCAGGGACTTCGTGGGGCAGCTTATGAAGTTTTTGCAAAAAATGAGCAGAGGTGATCAGGAAAATTATGACATGCTAAAGCAGGCTCTTTTGTTAAGGTATGAAAAGAATGCAGAGTTTTATAGGAAAAAATTTAGGAATGCTAAACTACTGTCAGGTGAAACCTATCACCAGTTCTCTGCACGAATAGAGACATACTTGGAGAAATGGACTTCTCTGGGGAAAACCCAAGATCTTAAGGAAATGATCCTTATAGAGCAATTAAGAGAGTCCATGGCTCCAGACCTGAGAAAGTTTCTCATGGAACAAGGTGCAGAGAGGCTGGGTGAGTTGCTAAATGTTGCTGAAAGGTATCAAGCAGCTCAAGCAGAGGTAACAGGTAAGAAAAAGAAACAAGTGGATAACTTTAGGGCACCACAGAACTTTAATAAATTTGATCCTAAGGATCAAAATAAAGGTAAGCACCAATTTGATAGGCCACGGTATGAAAATAAAAATAAATTCCCACAATTCGATGAAAGGAAATATGATGAAAGAAAATCTTTCAACCAAGGAAAAAGGTGGTGTAAAAATTGTCAGATGGACAATCATGACACTGACCGTTGCAGAAGGAAACCTGTGTATATGGCAACCCTTCAGGTCAGGTCGACCTAAAGACAGGAGGAGGATATTATGTTGGATACCACTCCAGAAGAGATGAGGAAGGCACAGGCTGGGGATAAAACACTCAAGCCTTGTTTTACAAGGAAATTGTCAAACTTCCACTTGTCATACACCTCCAGGAAAAGGAGACTTCTATATGAAGAACAAACTGATATACCGGAATACCGGAACTAGATCCAAAGTTCAGGGACAGCTGGTACTTCCTAAAAGGTATAGGGCAGACTTAATAAGGAGCTTACATGTGAAAAAAGATGGGGACCATGAAAAGATAGGTACCATCATCTAAAAGGTAGCTTAAAATTATTATTGGCCCAAGGCAAGGTGGGACATTGTGAATTTTGTAGAAAGGTGTAGCATAGCACATGAGGGAACACCCACAAGTGAGAACATTGATCAGGACCTGGACACGCGACTGGGCAAACGTAGGCCTGACAAAAGAAGGAATAATAAAGTGGACCGAATGGATTGGGAAGCCCCTTTTCACGGACAATCTTCAATTGACTGTTTTACAATGGCCACTATGCAGAGAGTGCAAAAAGATGTCTTACCCCAGGATAAGCCGAAAATCCCTCAATCTAACTTATGTAAACTGGAGGAAGAAGATGTAGAGAGGAAATCTATCATCAAGAATTTTAAGTGGAGAGAAAGCCCCACGAAAAAAAAAATGGTAGCGGTCGTTTTGTGCATGATGATTCTGGGAAGAAAAATCATCACTACAGAGCTTCGAGTGGAAAGGACCTGACATGTGCCAGGAGAAATACGTTTGTGAATTTAAAAGTCCATATTTAGCTCTGTTAAGAACGTGGACTGATGAAAAGGCAGAGGAAAATATTACATCATCATACCAATATGTGAATGAGCTGACCACTCGTTTAAAAACTGGCTGGAAACTTGCCAATGAAAATTTGAAACAAGCCAGGAAGAAACATGCTGNCTATTATAACAGGAAAGCTAAAGGCAGAGATTTGGCTGTGGGAGAGAAGGTACTGCTTCTTCTACCCGGTAGTCAGAATAAGTTGCAAATTGGATGGCAAGGTCCATATACAGTTCTAGAGAAGGTATCTAGAACAAATTATAAGAAAGATAAGAAGGGGAAAGAAAAAATCTATCATGTGAATCTCCTGAAGAAATATTTGGAAAGAGAACATCAGGAAGAGACACACTTGTTGACCTTGTCCATCGCCATGGAGATGAAAAAGGAACCACTTTCATCATCTGAATATCCATTACACCCCTGTGAGACAGCAGCACAGGTGAAAATCAGTACACATTTAACGAAAAATCAGAAAGAGAGAGTGCAACAGGTTCTAAATAATCATGCAGAGGTGTTAACAGACCGACCAGGGCATACAAACTTATTGGAATATGATATGAAACTTATAGACCCCACACCTGTATGTATGAAGGCATATTCGATTCCTTTCGCTAAGGAGAGAGCCTTGAAGGAAGAGATAGACTATTTGTTGAAGGAAGGAATCATTTCACACAATGAATAGTCGTATAGTTCCAGTGTGGTACTCTTAAGAAAACCCTCTAGAGAACATAGACTCTGTATAGATTACAGGAGACTGAATGCTATTACAGAAGGTCAGGTGGATCCATTACCGGATACAAATCAGTTGTTTGCCAGGCTAAATAAAGCTAAATATTTCTCAAAAGTGGATCTGAGCAAAGGATACTATCAGATTCCAGTAAAGCCTGAGGTTAGACCGTATCTAGCTTTTAGTACCTCAGAGGGACACTATGAATTTAACAGATTGCCATTTGGATTGAAGAATGCGTCTAGTGTCTTCTCTAGAATGATGAGAAAATTGTTGGATCCTCTGAATAATCCATGCATCACAAACTTTATGGATGATATCCTTATAGCGACAGAAACATTTGAGGAACACATTGACTCTCTGAACATGCTGTTTAATCGACTAAGAGAAGCGAACTTGACAGCCCGACCAACCAAATGTTGCGTTAGATGTAAAGAATTAGAATTCTTGGGACACACAGTCCATCGGGGAAACATGACCCCTGACCCCAAGAATTTAGAGAAACTAAGAAAAGCCCCGAGGCCACAAGCAAAGAAAGACGTGAGATCCTTTTTCTCATTATGTGGTTTCTACCAAAAGTATATCAAAAACTTTAATTCCATATGTGCACCGTTAACTGACTTGACACGCAAGGGAAATCCGGATCGAATTACCTGGACAGCACAGTGTGAATTGGCATACCAAGAACTTAAGGAAAAGCTCACAAGCAAACCTATTTTGAAATTACCTGACTTAAGTCAAGAATTCATTGTGAGAACGGATGCAAGTAATATCGGTTTGGGTGCGACCCTGTTACAGAAGTCAGATTCACTGGATGGGGAATTAACCCAAGTGGCATATGCTAGCAGAAAGTTGAATAAAGCTGAAAAAAATTATTCAACGAGCGAAAAAGAATGTCTTGCAGTAATATGGGCGATCAAGAAATTCAATATTTATCTGTATGGGAAGGCATTCAAGTTGCAAAGGGACCACAAACCCCTGGCTTTTCTAGTGCAGGCTAGGCATGAAAATACGAGGTTACTCCGATTGTCATTGCTTTTGCAACCATTTCAGTTCAGCACAGAATATATTTCTGGAAAACCAACCTGTGTGCTGATTTTCTAAGCCACCATCCGTGTGATGAGAATCATCGTGATCACCAGGAATAGTATTAAATTTCTCTATGTGTATATAGAATTATGGACTGACATATGATGTCTGTTTTAAGTGGGGAGAATTTGTATGAAAAATTCTAATCCACATATATAAATTAGAAAATAAATGTAAAGCCTAACGAAGTAATTCAACAGAAAGAAAGAAGAATGGTAAAAGAACAGTGCGGTCACAATAGTGTACGCCTGTGTTATAGAACGCCATATGGCTGAACAAGAAAACCCCTTTTTTCTGCTCCGTCTGCATAAACTACACGCGTGTCTAAAAATAAATCGGGTACTGTGTTTCTTAGAAAACCTTGAGATATGCAAACTGCTTAATGACCTAGATACAAATTATAGCATTAATGTCATTATATACACTACGTTAACCTAAAAGACAGACGGGCTTAGAAGAGAGAGAGAAGGAGAGATGCACGGAGGAACGCATGCAAAACTACCACGTCGTCTCGCGATTAAAAAGTGAACGCCAATCCCACGCGAAAGGCATGAAGACCTGATTTTTCAAATAAACAGTAATAAAAAACACTACCAATACAAAGTTAGGTTTTGAAAACAGGTTTAAAAACTTATTGGGAAACATGACATTCTACTGATTTCTGTCTAAGCTCCTGACATTAGCCTGACAGTACAGAAGACATCCTATGATAAAGAAGTGAACGGGTGGTAAAAAACCAATACACGACTATCCTATAATAATACATATTTTGAACGAAGCCACTTAGCCCCATGAAACTTATATATTTGTGTGCCTTAGGACTTGCTGACAAAGAATATGTTATGTGTTACGCAAATAGGCTAGTAATTAACAAATTATAGCCAAACTCCTATAGTGGGGGTGTCTGACAGCACAAGATCATATTCGCTCATAATGGCATGTTTGGAAACACACTGCTTTAGGGGAAATGAGGCAAACAAGTTAGATACGTTTTGATTGGCTGTAGTAATATGTAGGTTGCACAGAGGTCGGCCTCCAATCGATATGGTTGATTTATAATCGTAGAGAGCCTCCTGCATAATATGTTCTAGATATATATTAAAGAGCACTGGTGACAGGATACATCCCTGACGAACTCCTACAGTTGTTTTGAAAAATTCTCCAATGTCGTTGCTTGCAAAAACAGCACTGCTTGCGTCCTTGTATAGTGCTTCAATGATATCTATGATGTTGGTATCAAAATTGAATTTTCTCATTACTTGCCATAAGCCTTCATGCCAGACTCGATCGAAGGCTTTTGTGAAATCGATGAAGTTATGGTATAAATCGTGTTGATGTTGGAGATGTTTTTCGATAAGTAATCTAATATTGAAGATTTGTTCTGAGGTACTTCTTTTTGGTCTAAAGCAAGCCTGTTCCTCTGACAAGATTTCTTCTGATTTCTGTTTTATTCTGTTCAAAAGTATCCTTAACATCACCTTACTTGGATGACTAATAAGGCTAATGGTTCTGTAGTTCTTGCACATTTTTAGATTTCCTTTCTTTGGAAGCGGTATTACTAATGACTGCGTCCATTCTTTTGGCCATTTTTTTTGTACTCCATATCTTCTGGCAAATTGTTGTCATGATTTTTACTATATCTGGTCCTCCATATTTCAAGAGCTCTGCTGGGATATTATCCACACCCGGTGACTTCCCTCCTTTCATCGAACATATAGCCTCTTCCACTTCTTCCCGTAATATTGCTGCATTTCCGAGTTCCCTGTTTTCGCACTTAATGTTGTTTAATATGCCTAAGTCAGTGTCAAGTTTACAGTTATATAATTCTTTACAATATTCATCTATTGATCTGATAGCTGGATCAGAATCAGAACTTCAAGACCTTACCTCTAGACTGGAGAAAGTAACAAGAACGTATGGGATGGAAATTAATATAGAAAAAAGCAAGATATTGGTGAATAGCCATAAGAAACATGTTCCGTCCAACATTACGTTAAATGGGCAAACGTTAGAAGAAGTTAACACCTTTAAATATCTCGGGTCCACTATATGTAGTGATGGAAGATCAAGTAAAGAAATCAAGACAAGACTTGAGATGGCCTCAGCTGCCATGACAAGGTTGAATGTGATCTGGAAAAGTAATATAAGTTTTCCTGTGAAGATCAAATTATACAAATCACTTGTATTATCTATTCTCTTGTATGGGTGTGAGGGCTGGATACTCACTGCTGATACGGAGCGAAGGATTCAGGCTTTCGAGCATAAATGTTATAGAAGAATTTTGCGCATTTGCTATAAAGAGCACAAAACAAATGTCTATGTTAGAGAGAAGATAAACACCTATGCAGGCCACCAAGAACCACTTTTGTCAATAGTGAAACGTCGAAAGCTTGTCTGGTTTGGGCATGTAACTCGTCATGACTCCCTTTCGAAAACGATCCTTCAGGGAACAGTCGAAGGTAAACGGAGAAGAGGAAGGCAGAGAAAATCCTTGGGCTGATAACATCAAAGAATGGGCAGGACACGGTTTTTCCACACTTGTACGCATTGCTGAGGATAGAGAGCAGTGGAGGACCCTGTCTGCTGATGCTTCCACCATGGCACCCCTACGACCCATGACGGGTTACGGGCTGAGATGATGATGATGAGTAATATGTAAGGCGAAATTTTATTAGTCGAACTGCAAATACTATCATGGTGGTTAATGGTAACATGTAGGATGGGTACAAAGTTTTCAAAGGTTTTTTTAAACATGGTCTCATTGGTTAGAGCGTTCGATATAGTCGAATAGAAGCGTCAGTTCAGGGCCAGTTTTGAAAATACCTTGTGTGAGAAGCAAGTGCGTTGAGAGCAAGCTAATATTTTTCTAAATAAAAGCCTGGGATAAGGCAGATCAAAATTGTGCCAAAATTCATCGCCAGTCAACGTGACTTGTGTATATTTCCTTGAATTGTGGTAAGCTAGACATATTTCCTATATATATACATATATATATATATATATATATATATATATATATATATATATATATATATATATATATATATATATATATATATATATATATATATATATAATATGAAAATTGAATATGAAATGATAAATTGTGTCTGTATGTGTGTGGTTCAGTAGCAAACAGAAGGCAAAGCCTAGATATTGCTCCACCATGTAAAAGCTTGTCAGAGAGGACTATAACTGCATAGGCATCTATGGGATTGCCAAATAGTAACATGAAACCTATCCTATTGTATAGAAGGAATTAACACTGGAATTGCAGAGGCGTTGTAACCATTAGGGAGAGGAATACTGGTGTATATTGTCACATGAGAAGCTAGCAGTTGGCCTACAGCGCTGAACTCTGTGTTTGTAATGTCCTGTACTTCAGTGTGGAAATAGATTATATATATTAGTTCTGAAGAAGGAGGTACAACCTTCTTATTTCAGAGACCGTGGTACTGAAGTATTAGAGCAGCACATGATCTGAGTTTTGCTGGATCCAGAGGGCTGGCAGCAGACTCCTTGTCCAATATATCGACCAGTGGTGTATTTCAAGATAACTGAGAAGCAAGCGAGCAGAGGAGACAGTTTTCCTGCCGCCGACACAGAAGCTAAGCATTCGTCAGCCAGAGCAGCTCACCCTTATATAACCCACTCTAAAATTGACTGTAATAATAAATCAAGAGGGACAGTATTGTTTTACAAAATAAAAGAACTGTGAACCCTTCAATATTATTTCAACCAGTAACAAACACATGAAGTCATGATGACAAACAACAACCTAGCTTCAAAAGCCAGTATTACCTCATAGTACTAGATCACAGCACTACACACATATTGTAATAATATTATATGTCAGGACAAAGATCCTTTGTATAAATTTTGTACATACACATTGTATTTACATTTGATTGTGATTCCTGATTCACTCTGTAGTTGGATCAGGATATCTATTATTGAAGAAACTAATACATAATTTAAACGTTAACACTTGACTTACTTAAGCTAGTCTTCTAGAGTGTTATATGTATGTGCTTGTCATAGGTTGTAAAGTGTTGTGGATCTTAATAAAAGTGTTTATCTGTCTGTTGGTTGTTGTGAACTTACACTTCATCACTATCATAACCCTAGACATTCAACGTAGTCATCACAATATTCCAGAATAAGTCTGATTGAGGTCTAAATGTGGTAGCAAAGTAAGGTCATCTGTAACACATTACACTTATTAGATACAGATACCTTCACAGCTGATCTCAGTCAGTACACTAAGTCCCCTATAAATATTTATATAATCCCAACTTACCACATATATTGGGGTCCTGTCCGGGATTTTGAATCTTCTCCTATTACATATATTGGGGGTAATTCACTTCAGGGAATAATAAAAATTAAAAAGATATTCTTGGGTGGAAAATAAATAAGGTTGAGCTCTCAGTGCTTGTGGTTGTCCTTAGTTTAAGTAGTCATAGATAAAATTGTTTAGTCAAACATTGTATACATTTGCCTGTTAGAAAATGGCGGACCTGGCAAAGTTTCGATCTGCTGCTATGCAGGCTGCTAAAGAGTTGGGAATGGACGGGCAAGTTATGATTGCTTATGTCACTACTGAATGTGACAAATTTATTGAACGTGAAGAAAAAAGATTAGAAAAAGAGGCTGAAAGAAGGTTACAGACTGACAAGGAGGCTAGGGCATTGGAGGCAGAAGAAAAGAGACTAGCTGCAGAAAGAGAAGAAAAGAGACTAGCTGCAGAAGGAGGTCTGGATCCCTGGCTCTTTGTTTCCCATGCTTGTCGTGGTAACCGATCTTCTCCCATTCTGCAGACATGGCCAAACCATCTTAGTTGGGACTGTTCTATTTGGGTCTGCAGCGGATGGGATTTTAGGCCTTGACGGATCGTCTGGTTGCGGACCATGTCTCTTCTTGTTACTTCAACCACTTTCCTCAGATACCTCATTTCTGAGGTTTGGATCTGGCTTTTGTGGGTTGTAGTCATTGCCCACGACTCGCATCCATATGTCAAGACTGGGACATAGGTGGAGCGGTATACAGCCATCTTCGTTTTCTTACCAACCTCTTTCTTGCTGAGGAATCAACGATTTATGGCCTGAAAAAGTCTCCCAGCCGCTGCTTTTCGAGTGGCCAACTCTTCTTTGATGCCTCCCTTTCGGTCTATAATAGCTCCGAGATATTTAAAGTGGTCGACCTGCTCCAGGACCTGTTCTCCCAACTTAATCTGATGTTTTCTTTCTTCTCGTGATATCACCATGGATTTTGTTTTAGAGCTGCTTATGACCATCCCTCTCTTCTCCAGCTCTTCCTTCCAGACTTGCAGGTTGGATTGGAGATGTGCCTCTGATTTAGCAATCAGGGCAACATCATCAGCAAATGCCAGCTCCGAAATATAGACCTGTCTCATCTTCCAGTACCCCACTGAATACTTTCTTGTTCTCTCCTTACATGCCTTGATGACATCGTCCATAAGGAGTATGAAGAGGTAAGGTGAAAGGATATCACCTTGTCTTACACCAGTGGTGGTCCTGAACTCTTCTGACTTGTGGTTTGCTGTCCTCACATAATTTCTGCAAGACTTGTAGAAGCTCTGTATAGCATGAATCAGAGGTGCTGGAATAGTCTTCATTGCCAAACAGTCCCAAAGTTTGCTCCAGGGGACCCTGTCAAACGCCTTTTCCAGATCTATGAAACAAAGATGGATCTCACTCTTATACTCAAGGGCCTTTTCACTCAGCTGTCTGAGTGTGAAGATTAGGTCTTGAGTACTTCGGTTTGCTCGGAATCCGCACTGGACCTCATCCAATTGTGGTTCAGCTAGGCGTCGGAGTCTCTGCTCTAGGATTCTAGAGTAGATTTTACCAGGGACACTGAGAAGGGATATGCCTCTATGGTTTCCACATTGTCGATTGTCACCCTTTTTGAAAATTGGTGTTATGATTGCAATCTCCCAATCCTTTGGTATGGTCTTGTTGCACCATGCTGCCTGTAGGACCTTTAAGAGTAATAGGTCGCCTGATGCTCCCATGTACTTAACCATTTCTGGTGTTATACCATCATGCCCTGCTGCTTTGCCCATCTTGATTTTCTCCAGTGCTGCCCTCAGTTCTTCCATCTTTATGTCATCTTCACCATCATTGGTTTTCTCTTCTGTGCTAGTGTTTATTATTTCTGATGCTTCATCATGCTCACCATCCAGGAGTTCTGAGAAATATTCTTTCCATCTTTCCATTACTTCCTTCGGGGCAGTAAGCAATTTGCCTTGTTTGTCCTTTATAAATTTGAGAGGGCATTGTTTTTCTTTCCTCATGTTCTTTAGGGTCTTATAGAACAATTTCTGGTTTTCTTGTGCATCTTTTTCTAGCTTTTCTTCAAATTCATCCCTTGACTTCTGTTTTGCTGCTAGCACTTTGTTCTTTGCTTCTGTTCTGAGTGTCACATATTCTCTATATTTTTCCATTTGTCCTGTTGTGTTTTTAGCTCCTAAGTATTGTTTCCATGCCATTTTCTTCTCTCTTATTTTCTCTTTGACTTCCTCTGTCCACCAAGGTGTCCTCTTTCTCTGGTTCCCAAGTCGGACTTCACCGCATGCTTCTGCAGCAGCTGTCTTTATGATATCCTTGAATTTATTCCAGAGGGTTTCCAAGTCATCAGGTCGTTCTTCTGTGTTGCTCACTGCTGTAGCAATAAGCCCCTGATATCTGGTCTTAATTTCTGGCTCTCTCTCAGCTTGTAGGTCCTAATGCTCATTTCTCCTGCTCGTTTACTTGGTTTCTTGCGTGATGTTGGGCAGTTCCTAGGCTGAGCAACTCTTTCAGTTGTTCGTTTGATTGTTAGCAGGTAGTGATCACTTCCAATCTCTGGCCCCCTCCAGACTCTTGCATCTCGGACATATCTGAATGAGCTTCTCCGAACAATGGCATAGTCGATCACTGACTTCTCATTCTTGGTTGGTTCACATCTAGTGTATGCATGTATGCGATTATGGGGGAACTTTGTGTTTGTAATGATCAGATTCTGCTCACTGCAGAATCTAAGGAGTCGCTTTCCATTGTCATTGAGAGTATCTTCTCCATATCTTCCGATAACTCCACCCCATCTAGCATGGTCATTTCCAACTCTGGCATTAAAATCTCCGAGCATAATAACTTCATCTAGGCAGTCATCCACTGTCCTTTGAAGCAGCTCGAAGAATTCCTCCTTGACCTCTGCTCTCTCATCCTCATTTGGCCCATACACTATGACCAGGTTGACTATGGTTTCTCCTTCTTTTAGATTTACAACCATAATGCGCTCCGAGACAAAGTTCCATCCCTTGATACTATCTTTTTGATTTTGGGCCACAATGCAACCCACGCCCCCCTTTAGCTCTTTCAGATATGGGTACACCACTGTAGAGCAACGTGTTGCCATCGAGATCCATGACTCCTTGTCCTTTTTTCTTCGTTTCCGTTATAGCCAGGATTTCTAGTTTTGCTTTCCTCATCTCTTCCACCAGCTCCTCTTCCTTCCCATTTATACTTCTTGTGTTCCAAGTTCCATAAGTCGTAGTCCGTAGTCCGTTCCAGTTCGTCGCCTTTAGAATCAGTCCGGTTTTCTCTCTTGTAGTTCGCGTAATCATGATTTAAAGCAAACAGGTGATTGGCCTGTTGTGCCTTTGCATGGTGGAGGGGCTGCCTCCTTACGGCCTCCATGCAGGCCGCCCTCCTCCTTTTTCATCCGGGCTTGGGACCGGCATTGGCGGAGTTCTAACACTTAGTAACAGTTTGTAAAGCCGCTGACCTCCTTTCGATAACGTTATGGATGTCAAAGGTCATGTTTAGAATTTAGCTTGCTACACATTTGTGAACGTTAATTTTATTTTTAAATTGCCTCTCTCGCATAATTAACCTTTTTTTCCTCAATTATTTCAGGGGACGATCGTTATGATGCACAGTTCTGTCTCTTGGAGGACTTGGAAAATGCAACATGGGAGCTTGTACGTCTTGTTGTGTAAAGTTTATATATCATATTATTTCCTCTCATTCTCTGATGCTAAAAATCAGTAGGCTACTATGTAGTTGAAGCTTTCCTAGAAGCCTCTACAGGTTTTGAGTTTATTTTACAATTACAAACATAAAAGACAAATGACATAATCCATGTAAAAGAGAGACTTACAATCTACTGTATAATTATATAATGATTTAAATGGTGAATGCAATAAAAATTAATGCTGCAATAAATGCTTAATGATTATCAAAGGGAAAGCAAAAATAATTTGGCAGACATTTTTTGTATTAAAAATAAAATAACACATTCATGCAATTTGTCCTCTTCCCGTCCCTCCCAACAAATTTCTCTCAGGTGACCTCTTGGTTTCTCTGTGCTACCTGAACAGAACGTGAGTAAAGGACAGCTACAGTACAGGTGCCAGATATCAGTACAACAAGCCAGTGCCCTGAGAGGAGATTCACTTGAGGACTTTCTGAACACACAATTATCTTTTGATGCAGCTGACCTCAAGTGACAGTGAGTTGGACACGAACTAATAAGTAATGTTTCTTTGTTTCTAAAAATCAAATTTTAAGCAGTAAAGGTTGTTTCAATCAAGAAAATAACCATCAATTTGAATTGCACAACTAAAATTACATAAATATGGAAGTTCTCATCTCTATAGCTGCAATATTCATGATTTTATGACAACACTTGGAATTTCTTGAGATTTTTCATCCGAACTGCAAATTTAGCCTTTGATCCATTTTCACATAATGCAGTTTTATAGTATTCAGTATTTCATGTGGCTCAAGCATGTTAAGCATCAAGTATATAATGCTCTCTTTAAGCTCAATAAATCTTATAGCTTTCCTATATGTAGTTTTTGATTTACGAGCACAACAATGAGTCTTGAAATTGTATTTTTTGTCAATTTTGATGGTCCATAATTCATTTAATTGATTTGTTGTACTTCCCATGTTTCTTTTCTGCAATAAGGACTTGTATGACTTTGTACAAAAAGCATTATTGACTTGGTAAGTGTTTGTTGACTGTAGTTATGATTGTGCAAAGTCAGGCAATTTGTTCAATGCGAAGATGTTTGAAAAATTTTGTAATTCCCCACAATTTTGAAATGCTGTAACTCGGTTGTTTGATGTCCGATTAAAAAGGAAATTTCATGGCTTAAAGAGATCCATTAAGATCTATAAACAAAGACACTGTAAAAACAAAATGAAAAATCAGTTTGTGGTACCTAGTTTTATTAAATTGTTGTCCCTATTCCTTAATGGTCACACACTCATACCAGAGTGTTTATATGATTTAAACCAGCTTATTGCCAGATATTTTCAAATTCAGACTTATATCATGCTGGCACAAGATGTGTGATTTGTACTACAGATTAGCTGTTTGGCAAAACTTGAAAAAGGGAAAAGTAATATCAGGTTTTTATTATTAATGTCTAACCTGACATTGATTTTACGTACTATCCCTTTTTTGTTAGAGCCATTAAAGATTTCTGTTTGGCAAAACTCGACGAAATGTCTGCCACGAGTTTGTCCAAATGTCGACGGAAAAATCCTCAAATGCCGTCGCCCGGGTTTGATCCTGAATCACCCGGTCGCCAGAGCTATAAATGTAAAGCACCAATAGCCAGTCTGGCAACATAAGAAATACAGTCTCCTTATCCAAACTTTTTTTTTAAAGTATGAATAAAATTGTTGAGTTTAACCTCAGTTATAATTATGATATAGGCCCTATGGTGTGTCTAAGTACAAATAATTTCTTCAGTTGCCAACACCTGATGTGGCTTCACTTTTCCTGTCCAGTAGCTGTAAATAATATCAATTTAAATTTCTAAATGTTGTGAGTGTTTGCATTTGTTTGTTTTCCATTTCCTAAAAGTTGTCTATTCTTACCTGTCACAGTATAACAACAACAACAAATAAAAACAAAGGGATGGTAATGAAGTAGAGTAAGGTAAAGGCTTGAAGTGTTTGGACTTACTTTTTTATATACTTTTATTTGCCATCAACAATATGTAGCACTTGTACCTCATAAGATCTTCATTTTCCCCTGCTATACCTCACTAATCTTTTTATATTTGTTTTCGTTCTTACTATAATCATTTATTAGTTGATTAATTTTCAGCTCTACTTTTCCATCACCTCAAGCTCTGCACTTCCTACCAAGGCTGTTGATTACCTGCTGATACTTTATTTAGTTCTCACCATACGTGCTCCACTCTTTTCATTTGAATATATTTTTAACTGTGGTCACCTGCCCTATTGTTCCCTCTACCATTCATGATATCCCTCTTTATTCTTACTCCTTTTTTGCCAGCTATGTTCCCATGCAGAGAGTGTCTTTTGTCTGTGGTTATAAGTATATAGACTTTTTGACTGGGCCATCACATATCTGGGTTTATCTCATGTACAGCCCATGGTGATATGCACCCCATCATTTCGATTGTGTTCCCAACCATTTACGTTGTAATACTGACAGCATGAGTATTCCTAGCTCATATTCCATTACTGAAATGACCAGCTGATAAAATAGGAAAAACAGTACTCTTTGCTACAGGTGCGTAGCAGTCATTTATAAAGCTGCCAGACCTCACTAGCACTTCTATATGATCAACATGGTATTTGTAAGATGGCCTATATGTGTTCTATAATTATTATATGATGCTATAATAAAAGGGAAAGATTCATGTAAGAACACACCCCCAACTTTACTTTTGTTCATGTGAGAACACACTCCCTACTTTACATTTGATCCTGTAATAACATAATCCCTACATTTATTCCTGTAAGAACACACCCCCTACATTTATTCCTGTAAGAACACACCCCCTACTTTACTTTTGTTCATGTGAGAACACACTCCCTAATTTACACTTATTTCTGTGAGAACCCACTCCCTACTTTACATTTATTCCTGTGAGAAAACACCCCCAACCTTACATTTATTCCTGTAAGTACACTGCCCCCTACATTTATTCCTGTGAGAACACACCTCCTACTTTACATTTATTCCTGTGAGAACACACCCCCTGCATTTTTTCCTGTGAGAGCACACTCCTACTAAAAGTAGTAATATACGTTTTTTGCTGTGAGAACACACACTTTCTTTACATTTATTGCTGTGGGAACACACCCCTACTTTACATTTATTCCAGTGAGAACACACCCTTACTTTACAGTTATTCTTGTGAGAACACACCCGCTACATTTATTCCTGTGAGAACACACCCCTGTACTTTACTTTTACTCCTGTGAGAACACACCCTCTACTTTACATTTATTCCGGTGAGAACACTAGTTTTGAATTATGTGAGGTCATTAGTACTTCTCTAGCATAAAATGTGACTACACTGTACCTCACAGGGAGCCAAAAGGTGAGGAACTGAAGAGATCTATTGCTGACAAAATGAAACTAAGTGGCTCAGTTGGAAAATTAATATCAAATTTTCTTTTATTTATTTCATTATTCTGTGATAGACGTTACTAAAATGTAGCATTTTCTGGCAGAATTTGTAACTTGGCTGTATATCTGATTTCAAGAGCAGTGCAAAAAAAAAAAAAAATTGTACTTTTGTAAAAATTCTCAGATGATCGCATATTAACTGAAACTTAGATTCTAGCTATCAAATGGTTAAATTTACATTTTTAAGACATGATGTTACACACATTTAGTATACATTTGAAAATCTCTGAATCACTCAGAAACATCAATAAGGCACAAACTGTTTAAAATGCCATCACAGACACACTATCATCAAACATGTATAACACTTTTTTTAATCTGCTAAAACGTTCCTATATGGCTACTAACTGTCATAGCTGATGTTTGTTGCCAGTAAATGTTGTTTATAATTCTCAGGTTCTTACCATCGATGTTGATGGTTTTTAAAATTTTCTCATGTTTTACTGTCTTAAATGCCTTTGTGCAGTGTATAAAGCACAAATATAGATAGATTATAGGTAGGTTATAATTTTTTTTAAATGATTGTGTACACATTTTGCATGCACTTGACAGCTCTGAATCATTCAGAAGAAAATCAGTATGACAAAGACTGTTGAATGTGACGTTGGACATACTACCATTAAACATGTATAACTCTTCCTTATAGTTCAGGTTGTTATTTTTGTTCCACCATTATTGAAAAAAAAAAAAACTTTGAGTGATATTTCTTGTGATATCAGTATCTCAAATAACCAGCAGGGATCAAAGACACAGCAAATTAGATGAATGCAGTCAGCGACCCATAGCTTGACTGCTTGCATCAGGATCACAGAACCAGACTGACCGAGACCCTACTCCACCTTTAAGTAGTGGTCCTGGAAACAGGCTGCATCACTGCAGTCTGGGCGAGAGAGTAGGGATCAAAAAGGGATGGCAAATCCGGTCCCAAAAATGCCATGCAAAATCTGATGTGTTGTGCTGAAAGGCACAAATATCGCAGCTTGCTGTAAATGGCAACACAATGTAACATGCGTTCTTTCCAGGACGAACGCAGAAGAAGAAATAACCAGTATGTAACTAATTGTCTAAGATTTTGTGACATATATTTCATTTTTATTTTCAGATTGCAAAAGAGTATGGAACAGAAGATCCCATTCTTGGATCAAAAAATAAAACAGGATATCATTACAGATTTTGAAGTGAGTATTCTTTTTAATTCTTGATAACAAATTTTGATACAGCCAAAGTGAGTTAAACTGAGAAATCTGTTAAAATATTGTCTATTTAAACATTTTATTACTTATTGCTGGGTTCTTTGTGTTTTATTTTCTATAACAGTATAGTATATGTAAATGTAATATAAGGTCTTCATCGGGGACAGAGACATAAAACAGTTGAGAAAAGTAAGTAATTTACATACTTAAAAGTGTTCATATATTTGTTAAACTGTGGCAATGTTTAAGACTGAAGTGGTTTGTTTAAAACTTGAATATGTTCAATATTTTGCTTTCAGGGACACACAGTGAAGATAGTTGTCAAACTGGGGCAATGTTTAAGACTGAAGTGGTTTGTTTCAAACTTTAATATGTTCAATATTTTGTTTTCAGGGACACACAGTGAAGATAGAAAGTGAAGGTGAGGAAGATGGTCCTGTTTCTGCAGGGAAAGAGAGTATGATGAGCAGATCCACATCTGTATATCCTGCTGAGGACAATTTTCTCAGTAATGCTTTACAACTTTTTAAACATAAATGTAACCTTTGCTCAATATGTTACCACTATCAACAAATATGTAACATAATAAGTATTATTTATGCACATCCACCACAGACATCATAACAGAGAAGTAAGAAGTACTGTGATCATTATTTAGGCATGCAACATTTTCAAGGCCAAATAATAGCAAACATTTGTGTGATAAGGTGGCATGAAATATGATGTTGTTGTGATATGTGAGCACTTTCTTGCAGCCAATTCACACTTACACCAGACCCGTACAACAAAAAAACTCTTGATTTCATTTTTTTTAAGGCAGGATCTGTATTTATTCATAAAACCCTTTTAGTGACCCAAACCCACAAAGCAAACTAACGAACAAACACCAAACAGACACCCAGCCAGTGCTCAATTGCTAATCTGAAACGCAAACAAAGCACCAACACTAGTTAAAAACATAATAGTTAAATAATGAGAAACACCATGTTCTCACCTGCCACACAGCCCGTTCTTCCACGCCACCTGAAACATTCAACTATCACACTCATGCATGTGTGGTGTTGTGCATGGCGCTGGCAATCTAATCATGTAACACAGACTGCTACTGAAACCACTACTGCAAGAACATATGAATGCTTTATGTGGGGCTTCATGTGGAGGCCAGCCACATTGGTGGCCCCACACTCCATAAGGAGCAAGAAGAGACATAATTTATTCCCATGTGAACCCATGTTCACGTTCTCATAAACTATCCTACACATAACAATAATTAAATAATACTAAAATGGGCTTAAAACAGAATTAAACAATGTGTACAAGCATTACTCTTCTTAATGAGAATAAGGTACCACCTCACAACCGATCCACATCAATATACATTCCTACATTGTGAAGCATGTCGCATGTGATGAATGGTGCAACTGGCAACAAGCGTGTAGTATATATTCAACTGATGGGACTGGGAATCTCATCACATGAAACACATTGTTACAGAAACAACAATTGCAATAGCATATAAATGCTTCATGTAGGCTTGTGATGGACACCAGCTGCATTGGTGTCTCCATGCTCCACAAGAAGCAAACAGAAACACTTATGTCTCAAAGTGCCTTACACACAAAGAAGGGTTATTACGCTCACAAGGAATCTGAATAACTAAAAGTAAATGCTTCTTCTCAAAGGAAATTTAACACTACAACTATATACACAACAGATGTAACTAAACTAATCACTGTACAAATATATGTTAGCTTCTTTGCCTTCCACTACAATAAACTATCATGGCATGAATGGAGAAAATTATATTAATCTTGTAGTACTAAAATAGCACCTCTTATAATAAACCAATTTTCATGCAATACCAAATAATAAACAGGTTTAACCCCCTGTCCCACATAACACGTGGTGACTAAAAATGTTATTGCCTACTCACATCTTTAAGTACATCAACATGCGGCTGCCATCTTGCCAAACAGTTAATACGTACTATCTCAATTTCAGTCTCTGATATCATTTCTGCCCAGTTCCTTGTATGAAATAGGTTCCTACTATATTTGCCTTTCTGCCCGGTCTCATGAATCAAATAGGTTACCTCTATATCCTTACAGCCGTGATCTGGACTTAACACGACTAATAAAACCAATCCACACATTCTTTTCACTAATCTATCATTTCAAAACTAATTCTAATGTCCTGGAAGGAACACAGATTTATCTATTTTATCAAGCACTAGAACTGGGCCACACTGAATACTAATAATAAAACTACAGAACACTAATCCTAATCTCTACAAAATACGCGAACAATTATAGCTCACGTGCTCTAGTTTCTTTGTCCATCAGTCTTCTACCGGCCGCGCGTATCTCGTCACTTTTTCTCTCTAGGCTGCTCTTGCGAAAAGGCTCTTGATGGCTGGCGTTCTCTTTATATAGGCGGCTTGACAAATCACCATGTGTAGTGTGCGCGCATAGTAATTGAGTCACGAAAGTAACACATGCGATAGTGGTTCTTGAAGAAGCGAAAACACAAATACTTTTGGGCTTTATTATGGCCCAGTCACATATGTAATAATCTACATATAACATATGTAGATCATATATTCACTCTTATGAACATTATAGAGCAGTAGTCAGAATGGCAAAGACAGCTTTACATTAATTTCATTGATTTTGAAAAGGCTTTTGACAGCATACATAGGGACAGTTTATGGAAAATACTGAGGGCTTATGGAATTCCAAGCTGCATAGTGTCAATCATAAAAAGCTTATGCCAACTTTACGTGTAGTGTTGGGCAGAGCAACCTAACCTTTGAAGTGAAGACAGGAGTACAGCAGGGATGCCCCTTATCAACCACTCTATTTTTAACAGTCATAGACTGGGTGATGTGCCAGACAACAGAGGGCAGTCCAAGAGGAATAAGATGGACAACATTTTCTAGATTGGAAGATCTGGAATATGCAGATGACATTGCACTACTAGCACATTCACATCAACACATCCAGGAAAAAACGGATAGACTTAATAAGTTTAGCCAGCAGGTGGGCTTGAACATCAATTTAAAGAAGTCTGAGGTCATGACGCTCAATGTGAGCAACGCTGAGCCCATATCAGTAAGGAATCAGCAACTGATACAGACAGATACCTTCACATACTTAGGAAGCATAGTAACACCAGATGGCGGGGCAGGCAAAGACATCAACATCAGAATGAATAAGGCAAGAACAGCCTTCTTTAGCCTAAACAACATCTGGAAGTCCTCCCAATACAGCACAAGTACAAAATTAAGAATATATCAGAGCTGTGTGCTTTCTGTGCTTCTCTATGGTGCGGAATGCTGGAGAGTTACAGAGAAGGAAATGTCGAAATTGTCCTCTTTTCACACAACATGCCTAAGAAAAATTCACCGAATCTTTTGGCCGAATACCATCACTAACCAAGATCTGCTTACTTGTAGCAAGCAAGAGGACATGAACACCATCATAGCTGGCAGACGCTGGAGCTGGGTTGGCCATGTCCTCAGAAGAGACCCCAATGCCATCACAAGAACAGCTATGCTTTGGACCCCTGAAGGAAAACGAAAGAGAGGCCGACCAAAAACAACCTGGCGGAGGACTGTGGAGGCTGAGATGCAGGGAATGAACCAGAGTTGGGGCACTGTACGAAGGATGGCCACCGACCGAGCAAAGTGGAATCAATTTGTTGTTGCCCTACAAGACGCCACTAGGCATGATGGCCACTGACTGCTTTGACGGTCGGCGGCTAAGGATCAAAGAAGAAGAAGAAGACATATGTAATATCCAATCTTAATCAAATTTAAGTATGTTTAGAAAAATAAAACATAAAAGTAAAAGGGGAAAAAAGACAAACTAACAAAATCCAAAACTATCTATAAAGTAAATTAGACAATGGCTTTTTTGCGTTTTTCGGATCACGTTGTAATGTTCGTGGCCTTAAATACACACTGCATCGTTGTCAGACTGCCAAAACCTCTGAGGTTTGCCCGACCAACACAGAATGCATTGTTTGTGTCAGGAGCAGCTTGCAGCAGAGAGGAAGTTATTGCCACCACCGAGAGAATAAATACCAGCAGAATGGAAGGAAGGTTATCTAGTAAAGTTACCTAAGAAAGGACATTTACAAGTGCCAGAAAAGTACTTACTTACTCATCCTTCTTCTACAATGAAGTGTAGAGGTTTGGAGGTGGGAGTGCTATACTGTCCTATCAGCTGTCTTCCTTATGGCCTGGTTCCAATCAAGTCCTCGGTCCTTCAGAAATTGTCTAATGTTGTCTTCCCAGAGTGGACTCTGTGTCATCCTGGAGGTCTGGATCTCTGGCTCTCAGTTTCCCATTCTTGCTGTGGTAGCCGATCGTCTTTCATTCTGCAGACATGGCCAATCCATCATAGTTGGGACTTTTCTACTTGAGTGTTCAGTAGCTGGGCTTTGAGTTCTTGCCATATCATCAGGTTGCAGACCGTTTGTATTCTTGTTACTTCAATCACGTTCCTCAGATACCTCATTTCTGATGTTTGGAGCTGGCTTTTTTTGTTGTAGTCATTGCCCATGACTTGCATCCATATATCAAGACTGGAATATAGGTCAAGCTGTGTACAGCCATTTTTCCCTCCATGCTAATGTCTCTTCTGCTGAAGAATCCTCAATTTATGGCCAGAAAAAAGTCTCCCAGGCTGCACTTCAGGTAGCTAATTCTTCTTTGATGCCTCATTTCCAGTCTATAACAGCTCTCAGGTAGTTAAACTGGTTGACCTGCTCCAGGACCTGTTCTTCCAGCTTAATCTGATGTCTTCTTTCCTCTCGTGATATCACTTTGGTTTTGGAGCTGCTGATGACCAGCCCTCTCTTCTCCAGCTCTTCATTTCAGTTGGTTGGATTGAAGATGTGCATCTGGTTTAGCAGTCCGGGCAACATTGTCAGCAAATGCAAGCTCTGAAATACAGACCTGTCTCATCTTACACTACCCCACTGAGTACTTTTTGGTCAGGAAAAGTATTAAACGGAATCATCCTTGGATGATTAAGAGTCCATAAACAAACAATTGAGAGATGATCAAGTAGGTTTTAATCAAAACAGATCATGTACAGACCTGATGGCTATATTGATAATAATAGGTGAACAAAGTCTGGAATGGAATTCACTGCTATACATCGGATTATTGCACTATGATAAGGTATTTGACAGTGTAGACAGAAAATCACTTTGGAAAGTGAAAGATCATTATGGAGTTCCAATGAAGATCATTTACTTAATAAAGAAGACTTATGAAGACAATACATGCAGAGTTCTTTGTGAAGGGCAACTTACAGAACCATTTGGGATTAATTCGGAAGTGTGACAGTATTGCCTCTTGCCTCCATTTCTTTACTTACTAGCAATAAATTGGGTTATAAAAACATTGACATCACACAACAGAAATGCAATCCAGTGTAATCTGACTAAACAGCTTGATTATCTAGAGTTTGCAGATGGCTTGCCTCATCTGTCTTATAACCATAATCAGTTGCAAGATAAAATGATAATATTCAATAAGAAATCACAAGTTGGTCTTAAAATACCCAGGGAAAAGACAAAGATAATGAGAATATATGCAAGAAATGATAACAAGGTTGAACATGAAGAAACACAAATAAAAGATGGTAGAATCATACAAATATCTTTGTAAGGTTTGAATTGGTATTCATCATCATCTCAACCCGTAACCCGTCATGGGTCGTAGGGGTGCCATGGTGGAAGCATCAGCAGACAGGGTCCTCCACTGCTCTCTATCCTCAGCAATGCGTACAAGTGTGGAAAAACCGTGTCCTGCCCATTCTTTGATGTTATCAGTCCAGGATTTTCTTTGCCTTCCTCTTCTCCGTTTACCTTCGACTGTTCCCTGGAGGATCGTTTTCGAAAGGGAGTCATGACGAGTTACATGCCCAAACCAGGCAAGCTTTCGACGTTTCACTATTGACAAAAGTGGTTCTTGGTGGCCTGCATAGGTGTTTATCTTCTCTCTAACATAGACATTTGTTTTGTGCTCTTTATAGCTTCTTCTTCTTCTTCGATCCTTAACCACCGACCATCAAAGCAGTCAGTGGCCATCACGCCTAGTAGCGTCTTGTAGGGCAACAACAAATTGATTCCACTTTGCACGGTCGGTGGCCATCCTTCGTACAGTGCCCCAACTCTGGTTCATTCTTTGCATCTCAGCCTCCACAGTCCTCCGCCAAGTTGTTTTTGGTCGGCCTCTCTTTCGCTTTCCTTCAGGGGTCCAAAGCATAGCTGTTCTTGTGATGGCATCGGGGTCTCTTCTGAGGACATGACCAACCCAGCTCCAGCGTCTGCCAGCTATGATGGTGTGCATGTCCTCTTGCTTGCTACGAGTAAGCAGATCTTGGTTGGTGATGGTATTCGGCCAAAAGATGCGATGAATTTTTCTTAGGCATGTTGTGTGAAAAGAGGACAATTTTGACATTTCCTTCTCTGTGACTCTCCAGCATTCCGCACCATAGAGAAGCACAGAAAGCACGGAACTCTGGTATAATCTTAATTTTGTGCTTGTGCTGTATTGGGAGGACTTCCAGATGTTATTTAGGCTAAAGAAGGCTGTTCTTGCCTTATTCATTCTGATGTTGATGTCTTTGCCTGCCCCACCGTCTTGTGTTACTATGCTTCCTAGGTATGTGAAGGTATCGGTCTGTACCAATTGCTGATTCCTTACTGATATGGGCTCAGGGTTGCTCACATTGAGCGTCTTGACCTCAGACTTCTTTAAATTGATGTTCAAGCCCACCTGCTGGCTAAATTTATTAAGTCTATCCGTTTTTTCCTGGATGTGTTGATGTGAATGTACCAGCAGTGCAATGTCATCTGCGTATTCCAGATCTTCCAATGTAGAAAATGTAGTCCATCTTTTTCCTCTTGGACTGCCCTCTGTTGTCTGGCGCATCACCCAGTCTATGACTGTTAAAAAAGAGTGGTTGATAAGGGGCATCCCTGTCGTACTCCTGTCTTCACCTCGAAGGTTAGGTCGCTCTGCCCAACACTACACGTAAAGTTGGCATAGAGGCTTTTTATGATTGACACTATGCAGCTTGGAATTCCATAAGCCCTCAGTATTTTCCATAAACTGTCCCTATGTATGCTGTCAAAAGCCTTTTCAAAATCAACAAAATTTATGTAAAGCTGTCTTTGCCATTCTGAGCACTGCTCTATAATGTTCCTGAGAGTGAATATATGGTCTACACATCTTCTGTTCTTTCTAAATCCTGCTTGTTCTTTCCTCAGTTTGTAGTCTACTGCCTTTGAAATTCTCTGTATAATTATCCTGCCTAGTATTTTGCTGGGAACTGAGAGAAGAGTGATTCCTCTCTAATTATTGCAGTCTGCAAGATCTCCCTTTTTGGGCAATTTGACAATTATTCCTTTGTTCCACTCTGATGGTGTTGTCCCCGTTTTCCACACTTGTGCAAATAGTGGTTCTAATAGTTCTGCTGCTAGCTCAGGGTCTGTCTTAAATAGCTCTGCATTTAAGTTATCATGGCCCGGAGCTTTACCGTTCTTTAACCCTTTGATTGCTGTGATGATTTCTTCTTTTCGTGGAATGTCTGTATTTACATCTAGATCGTTTTCAGCCTCAGGAACATTCAATTGTGTCTCTGGTATTTCCTTGTTCAGAGTTTCTCTGAAGTGCTCTGCCCATCTTGTTTCCTGTCCCTCTGCTGTCTTGATGAGATTTCCTTGCTTATCTCTTATTAATGTAATATTGTTTGCACCTTGTTTTCCGCTGATGAATTTAGTTATTTTGTATACTGTGCTTTGTTCATTTCTCAGTGCTGCCTCTTCTGCCTGTTTTGCAAGATCGTCTAGGAAATTCCTTTTGTTGGCTCGGGTTTGGCGTTTAACTTCCCTGTCCAGCTGGCTGTACTGTTCGCTATATAGTTGCTTTAACCAGGGGGACTTCGCTTCTGTTTTCTTTCTTTTCATTTCCTTTCTCATCTTTATGGTGTTTAGTGTTTCTGGTGTTATCCAGTCTTGCTTCTTCCTTTCCTGGAATCCTAAGCATGATTTGCTACTTTCCTTATATACTGTTGAAATGGTGTTGAAATTCTGGGCTATATCATCAGTCAAAGGGAGTCATGACGAGTTACATGCCCAAACCAAGCAAGCTTTCGACGTTTCACTATTGACAAAAGTGGTTCTTGGTGGCCTGCATAGGTGTTTATCTTCTCTCTAACATAAACATTTGTTTTATGCTCTTTATAGCAAATGCGCTAAATTCTTCTATAACATTTATGCTCAAAAGCCTGAACCCTTCGCTCCGTATCTGCAGTGAGTGTCCAGCCCTCACACCCATACAAGAGAATAGATAATACAAGTGATTTGTATAATTTGATCTTCACAGGAAAACTGATGTTACTTTTCCAGATCACATTCAGCCTTGTCATGGCAGCTGAGGCCATCTCAAGTATTGTCTTGATTTCTTTACTTGATCTTCCATCACTACATATAGTGGACCCCAGATATTTAAAGGTGTTAACTTCTTCTAACGTTTGCCCATTTAACGTAATGTTGGTCGGAACATATTTCTTATGGCTATTCACCAGTATCTTGCTTTTTTCTATATTAATTTCCATCCCATACGTTCTTGTTACTTTCTCCAGTCTAGAGGTAAGGTCTTGTAGTTCTGATTCTGTTCCAGCTATCAGATCGATATCATCAGCAAAACGTAGATTGCAAAGAGGTCGGCCTCCAATCGATATGGTTGTTTTATAATTGTAGAGAGCCTCCTGCATAATATGTTCTAGATGTATATTAAAGAGCACTGGTGACAGGATACATCCCTGGCGAACTCCTACAGTTGTTTTGAAAAATTCTCCAATGTCGTTGCTTGCAAAAACAGCACTGCTTGCGTCCTTGTATAGTGCTTCAATGATATCTATGATGTTGGTATCAAAATTGAATTTTCTCATTATTTGCCATAAGCCTTCATGCCAGACTCGATCGAAGGCTTTTGTGAAATCGATGAAGTTATGGTATAAATCGTGTTGATGCTGTAGATGTTTTTCGATCAGTAATCTAATATTGAAGATTTGTTCTGAGGTACTTCTTTTTGGTCTAAAGCCAGCCTGTTCCTCGGACACGATTTCTTCTGATTTCTGTTTTATTCTGTTCAAAAGTATCCTTAACATCACCTTACTTGGATGACTAATAAGGCTAATGGTTCTGTAGTTCTTGCACATTTTTAGATTTACTTTCTTTGGAAGCGGTATTACTAATGACTGCGTCCATTCTTGTGGCCATTTTTTTGTACTCCATATCTTCTGGCAAATTGTTGTCATGATTTTTACTATATCTAGTCCTCCATATTTCAAGAGCTCTGGTGGGATATTATCCACACCCGGTGACTTCCCTCCTTTCATCGAACATATAGCCTCTTCCACTTCTTCCCGTAATATTGCTGCATTTCCGAGTTCCCTGTTTTCACACTTAATGTTGTTTAATATGCCTAAGTCAGTGTCAAGTTTACAGTTATATAATTCTTTACAATATTCTGTCTACCTTCTCATTACAGCTGTTTTTTCATTGAGCAGAGCCCCATTGCTATCTTCTATGACAGTTACCCTGGGCTGTTGTGGGTTTTGATAGTCTTCTTAATGTGTCAAAAGCTGCCTTGCTGTTACCTTTTAATAGCCCCGTATTAATGGACTCACATTGATCAGCTACCCATTTTTCTTTGGCCTGTTTCATTTTCTTTCTAATATTTTTATTCACCATACTGTATTGCCATGCTGCTTCAGGAACCTCTTTCTTAACCTTTTTCATTTCCCGCCGTGTATCACATAGCAGAGGTAGACTAAAACACATGTCCGTAAGTATTTTACTGAGTTTATACAACTATAAATTATAATTTTTTTTTCTTCAAATATTCTTGTACTTTATAATAACTGCTTGTCAAAATGCATTAAAGAATCAGCCAGAATGTATATAATAGGTAAAATGTATCATGTACTGTAATCAAATCCAGATTCTGATGAATGTTAGCAGGAGTTTAATGGAGGCTTCCAGAATCATGATGCTAGTACTGAGGTGGGATGTTGTATGTACCATTGTTTAGACAAACTATACAAGCCTGTTAGTTAGCCTTATATGTTGTATGTAACATTGTTTGGACAAACTATATCAGACAGTTAATTAGCTTTGAATCTCGTATGTACTGTTTTATAAACCAATTATATCAGCTAGTTAATGAGCCTCATATGTAGTATGTACCATTATGTAGACAAACTATATCAGCCAGTTAATTAGCCTTGTATGTTGAATAAACCATTTGTTAAAGGTGTGTTTAGGGTGCTGTGTGTTGTCGGGCTTACCGTATGGCCGACATTATTTTATAACGCGAATGTTATTATGGTGGGCCATATGGATGGCCAATAGAGACAATGTCAACGAAACAGTAATGACTGGGTCATAGGATTGACCTATGGTTTGATGATAACTACGACACAGTTTATTGTAGACGAGGTACAGACAATCATCATGGCAATAATCATCAATTCATATAATGGCAGGAACATTTCAGACATGCATCTACATGTGGTAGACCTCATACATCATTAAGTAAGTATTCATATGGCCATTGACTGACATCACTGGTCATTATAACTTCAATTCGTTCCTGGCGTCAGAGGGACGCACTAGCAGCCTGACATATCAAGTCAGACTGAAGCTCTACCATGACGCTATAGGAAAATAGAGTACCTCAGGCTTGGCACGATAATAAGCCGAATTATGGCTGAATCTTCATAATATAATAATCTTGGCACATTGGGCACAAGGACAGCAATCTCATCTCATAGATGAATATAAATATATCGTGGCCAGGTCCTTCCTAGAAGTGGGATTAGACCCCAGGCCAAAATCATGTCTCTACCAGATCAATGATATATAATAATGCCTCAAGCATCATAGCTCGATGACAACAGATCGACCGCAGCAAGCCACGCTATTCTGTTTAAATATAGTGCACGAAGGCACGCAAATAATTAAACATATTTTTACTTTAGATGTGCTCACATGTGTGTCTATAAAAGACTAGACCCGCATATGAAGATCTCTAACAATTAACTCCCACGCGAAAAAGGACTTAACTCCATTGTTTAGGCAAACTATATCAGACAATTAATTAATGAGCAACCCAAAGCTTCAAAGGCAGAGGACAACCAGTCTCCGAAGCCTGGCAAAGTAACATCACCGATAAAACAAGATGTCGAGACGGCGGCTCCAGTGTGCAGCGACCATACAACAGCTGCAAAACACGGCCACAAAACTTCGAAGACAGAAGATAACAATGCTTTGAAACCCATCCAAGTAAAACCACCACCAAAGCAAGATGTCATAGTTGAACCTCCATCATGCAGCGACCAGGCAACTTCGGTAAAACGAGATCAGAAGCAGACAACCAGCCAGAATGTGAATCTGTCCCGCAGAACACACACTCAAACTGAGACAGATGTCGGAACGTGCCAACTTCGAAAGCAAAAGAATGCCGTTTCTCACGTGGCACTACAGGAGAGGATCCTTAAGATCACTCAGTTTTCGGGAAGTGAGGCCTCGCTCAGGGCCTTACCCGATGATAAAGTGATCGGTATCCTTGAGGCAATAACGGGCAGGAGAAGTATGTCTAAAGTTTCACGACACGACAACGGAGTTATAATAGCTCTAAATGACACAGAGAAGACAAAACAACTGATGATCGAACTAGAGTCCGGACACAAAGAAGTCCAGCGGCCAAACCAGATGAAAGTTACTATGGAGATCTTCAAGAAGACCAAAAAGATAGTTGTGAGAGGGATCGACAACAATCGGACTACAAAAGAAGTCCACAGCCGCCTTCAAACAGAAAACAAGAATTTCAAAATAACACAGGTTGAAAGACTGAAGACATGGAACAAGAAGGACACAAACCTAGTTATCTTAACTATTGAAGGGACTTCAAGACCAAGTCAACTCAAATTAGATGATAGATTTCGAAAAACAGAAGAATACATTCCTCCTGTTATGCAAGTGCTCAAACTGCCAGAAATGTTCGCATACTAAGAAAACATGCAAGAGAGAGAAAGTTTGTTGGTACTGTGCGGGAAGTCACTCATACAATGAATGTCCTCAGGCAAAAAAGAATAACAACTATAAAGTGAGCAACTCCAACAGAACCTGCGCTAACTGTCTTGGGAACCACGGGGCAAGATACCGTGGCTGTCCGATCTTCTATGAGACAAAGGCCATACTGAAGGAATCTGTAACAAAAAACATCTCCTTCAGAGAAGCAAGAAACCAAGTGGCTTCAGGTGGCATTGCTAAACAGGAACAGCACAAGTGCCCAGCTGGTAAAATTAACCACAGAGGTGCGAGACATAAAACAACAACTCAAAGTCGAGACGAACAAGCAACACAGCGAAGACTCAAATGCCATAAGAGATGAAACAATAGGAGCCCTAAAGAGCGCCCAGGCAATGTTACAGGACATGAAATTCATCAAACATGAAATAGAAGTCAACATCGCCAAACTCGCAGAGCTAAAGGCAGAGAACGAAGAAATCCTCAAAAGAATTGAAACAGAGAGAAGGATCGTAGAGGATATCATAACAAAAAGCAATCAAAGAAGAGAAAGCAGCAAAGAAGCGCAAAACAAAATAATCATCGAAACCCTAAAGGACTTCTTACCAAATATAATAAAAACAGTCATGGACAACACACAGCCGAAACAGACAACAATGAGTAGAGACCGAACAGGCAGCTAGTGGTCCTTTTCAGGACCAGTCATCTCCAGGACTAGGAACGTGATACCAGCGAAGACGTTAACACCCTATATAACCCAATATAACCGTTTGTAACCCGTAAGGCAGGAAATGAACACCATGAGCACGTCACGACACCATAAACAGACAAGCAACGAAGAGGTATCCAGACAGTCAGCTAGTGGTCCTGTTTAGGACCAGTCCTTTTCAGGACTAACAACCGGCTAGCACCGAAGAAACTAAACGCAATATATACCCTAATTATAACCAACTTTCAGGTTGAACAGGGTATAACAGCAACATAGTAGACAAAAGAACGAACGAAACAATAATATGTTGTATGTACCATTGTTTTGACAAACTACATCAGACAGTTAATTAATCTTATATGTATTGTTGTAAGTATCATTGTTTACACAAACTACATCAGACAGTTAATTAACCTTTTATGTTGTATGTACCATTGTTTAGACAAACTATATCAGACAGTTAATTAAACTTATTCTCCCCAGCGACCGTTGCCTCAATTGGCTGTGTGTGGTGTTCCCGGAATCGGGGGCATCCCAGTTCCGAGGCACAGTTCCGTCTCCGTTGTCGCTCACTGGTGCAGTCACCTCACTGAACTATTGTATGGACATGAGGTATAACACACTATATAGGCGTGAGGTGGCAGGGAAGCAAACCCATAAAAATTGCTTGCTGAAATCGGATGTGTCGGGCCGAAAGGCGCAGATATCGCAGCATAGCTGTAAACTACGACACAAAGTAATTAACGCTCAAAATGGCCAGAGTTCTGAGAGATGGCTGAGCGAACGCAAACAAACAAACAATTAAACTTATATGTTATATGTTCAAGAACTTACCTCTAGACTGGAGAAAGTAACAACGTATGGGATGGAAATTAATATAGAAAAAAGCGAGGAAGTTGAGGGGGACTGGGGTAAGACGTGGAGTACAATGGATGGGTTTGAAAAAAAATCGAAAAAAAGGTGATTCGTCTTACGAGGACAAAAGATAAAGAAAGTAGTCTACATTACGGCCACAAGGCCTTCGTCAGGAAAAAAAAGAAAGTGAAGGCTAGATAGGAGACATAAGAACTTAAAAAACTATAAAAATAAAACCTTGGTACTTCCCTGAAGGCGAAGCATTGGAATCCTATCACTGTCTGATAGACGCTTGGCTGAAAAGGAAGTGACTTTTGCCCCCGGATGTACACAATACATACTAAGAAACTAAAAAATGAAAAACTAAACTAAACAAAAAACTAACTAAACGTAATAAAAGTGGGGACTGGAAATAGAAGAGGACAGAATGAGTGGGAGATAAATGAATATGAAATAAAAAATCAAGACAAATTAGAAACCGTGTATATCCATACATATTATGGAGGATGCCATAAAAATAGAAGAATGGGATAAGAGTGGAAAGAGTCAAAATAGAGCAAGAGAGGAAAGGGTGACCTCAGACTAAGGTGTGGAAAGAAGGGAGAGGGCGCGGGACTCTGCCGAAGTGAGATTGGAATAATGCAATCTACGAGGGCAGAGCTGCTGAATGTCATGGATTGTGTTCTTGATATACAGGTCCAGGGCATGAGAGGCCCCAGGTTTAGGTGTAAAGGGGGGTTTAGTAGAGTCAGAAAAGCGTGCGAAGATGTCGGATTCAGCCTGAGACTGTGGAGTGCTGTCTTCCTCTCAAAAATGGAACTTCAGCCTCATGCGACGGTGAAATCGATGAACATCCTGGAGGAGATTGTATTGGTCTAGGGTCGGATGAAGAGAAACAAATTTTAGGCCCTTACTAAGAACAGAGAGCTCTCCCTCAGAGAAGGGTAGATCTGGGGGGAAGCAGACTACCTGAGTGCATGATGGAGTGGAGGGGTAGCTTTGGGGGTAGGAATGAGATGGGATAGTTTATGGTGTTTAGACGTGGAAAGGAACTCATGCAGCTGCCGGTTCAGTGTGTGGATAGTGGTGCGTATCATAGAATAGAAAGGGGAGTTGTTGGAGGTGAGACAACGTAAGAGAAGCAGAAGCTGGGTCTGTTGGGCACTGAGGTCTGATAAAAGGCAGGAGTGACTGGCGGCCACTACACGCATACTTTGAAAGCCACATCTGGTCTCAATTCGTTGTAGGAGACGTTGTTCCCTAGGATTGAGCGGAAGACAGCACTCCGCAGTCTCAGTCTGAATCCGACATCTTCGCGAGCTTTTCTAACTCTACTAAACCCCCCTTTACACGTAAACCTGGGGCCTCTCATGCCCTGGACCTGTATATCAAGAACGCCATCCATGACATTCAGCAGCTCCGCCCTCGTAGATTGCATTATTCCAATCTCACTTCGGCAGAGTCCCGCACCCTCTCCCTTCTTCGCCGTAGAGACGACATTGTCATAAAACCGGCTGACAGGGAAGGAGCCATTGTCGTCTGGCAGAAGGACTTATACCTAAGTGAAGGTAAAAACCAGTTGACCAATGGCTCTTTTTACAGGCCCAGGACCAGTGATGCAACTGTCTCTAACAATCGCATTGTACACAACACTATTAAACAGCTCATCACTAGTAATGCTCTTCCTCTCGAAGCTTCTCGTCTTAGGATTCATGACAGCTCTTTGGGCAAGCCTGTATTCTACATGCTCCCCAAAATTCATAAGATCGACAACCCTGGCAGACCTATTGTCTCAGCCTGTTCCTGTCCTACTGAACACATTTCTGACTTCCTCGATAGCATTTTCCAGCCTATCGTTTAGAATCTTCCCTCCTTTGTCAAAGACACCAATCATGCTCTTACAACTTTCTCCTCTATCCGACTCTCAGCAGACCGCTCCTACCGTCTTTTCTTGTTAGACGTCTGTTCTCTGTACACCTCTATTCCCCACTCTGATGGTCTCCGAGCTCTTCGGTTTTTTCTTGACCAACGCACTTGCCCTTCTATATCCACTGTCACTCTTCTCTGTCTTGCTGAACTGGTCCTTCAACTGAATTCCTTTGAATTCAATGGTCAGTTTTTTGACCAAATTAGTGGTGTTGCCATGGGAACGAAGATGGGTCCTAGTTATGCCTGCCTGTTCATGGGCCACTTGGAGCATAAGATATGGCAAAAATACTCCGGTCCCTTCCTCGGGTTTTACCGCAGATATAACGATGATGGCATAGGTCTCACAGATATGTCTGAGACTGATTTATATCGCTTCATCGACTTTGTCAACCACTTTCACCCCACCATCAAGTTCACTTCCTTCGTCTCCACAGTTTCTGTCAACTTCCTTGACATTACTATTTCTATCACGCCCTCCGGCCTTAATACCTCAGTATACTACAAGCCGACAGATGCCCACAGCTATCTCCTGTATACCTCTTCTCATCCTCGGGCCTGTCATGACTCCTTTCCTTTTTCACAACTTCTCTGCCTCCGCCGTTTATGCCAAGACGATGATGACTTTCACTTCCGAGCAAATGAGATGTTGACCCATTACTCTCTCAGTACTGCTGTCAAACAGATTCTTTTCCACCACCTCCCTATCCTCCAAGCAGAGCCTGCGACCCAAGAAGTATTCGGTGAAGCACCTTTGGTGGCATATAGACGCGACAAGAAATTGAAGGATCTTCTTGTTCACAGCCGTCTCCCAAAGGAGAATGCCACTCACTTTGGCACACTACCCTGTGGTCGGACATGATGCAACACGTGCAAGTATGTCATCTCAACCCAGAAGGTGTCCTTTCCTAAGGCTACGTACACCATCCCTAGTAGCTTCATGTGTGAATCGCGTAATGTCATTTATACGATAATATGTAAACGTTGCTGCAAAACCAATATTGGTCAAACAGGCAAACGTTGGGGACAGATTCAGCCAGCACTTAAATGACATCTCCCAGCAAAAGTCCACACCAGTTGCCACACACTTCAATGGTCCTGACCACCATGGTCCCATCGACATCCAGGTCACTGCAATCCGATCCTGCTCCTCTGATACTGCCAGCCGAGAACAGCTTGAGAACCGTTTTATCCACCGCATGGGGTGTCTAAAACCAGCCGGTCTCAACACTTTCCACACCTTTGTCTGAGGTCACCCTTTCCTCTCTTGCTCTATTTTGACTCTTTCCACTCTTATCCCATTCTTCTTTTTTATGTCATCCTCCATAATATGTATGGATATACATGGTTTCTAATTTGTCTTGATTTTTTATTTCATATTCATTTATCTCCCACTCATTTTGTCCTCTTCTATTTCCAGTCCCCACTTTTATTACGTTTGGGTAGTTTTTTGTTTAGTTTCGTTTTTTATTTTTTAGTTTCTTAGTATGTATTGTGTACATCCGGGGGCAGAAGTCACTTCCTTTTCAGCCAAGCGTCTATCAGATAGTGATAGGATGTTGATGCTTCGCCTTCAGTTAAGTACCTAGGTTTTATTTTTATATTTTTTTAAGTTCTTATGTCTCCTATCTAGCCTTCACTTTCTTTCTTTTCCTGACGAAGGCCTTGTGGCCGTAACGTAGACTACTTTCTTTGTCTTTTGTCCTCGTAAGACGAATCACCTTTTTTCGATTTTATTTCAAACTCATCCACTATATAAAAAAGCAAGATATTGGTAAATAGCCATAAGAAACATGTTCCTACCAACATTACGTTAAATGGGAAAAAGTTAAAAGAAGTGAACACCTTTAAATATCTGGGGTCCACTATATGTAGTGATGGAAGGTCACGTAAAGAAATCAAGACAAGACTTAGATGGCCTCAGCTGCCATGACAAGGCTTAATGTGATCTGGAAAACTAACATCAGATTTCCTGTGAAGATCAAGTTATACAAATCACTTGTATAATCTATTCTCTTGCATAGATGTGAGGGCTGGCCACTCACTGCAGAAACGGAACAAAGGATTCAGACTTTCGAGTATAAATGCTAGAAGAATTTTGCGCATTTGCTATAAAGAGCACTGATAAGTGTATATTTTGGACACAAAGATGAATGTTCTCTTGATGCAGACTGAATGTATTGTGGTGTTGTGTGTCAATCCCAATGTTACTTGTATGCCACTGTTAGAGCTGGGTACACAGTAGAATGGTCAACTCGTTCCAGCACAGTGTTTGGTATTTAGGTCACCTTGTTCGTCAAGTGTTGAGGTACTGACAAGGGACGGTGTTGACATAGAGTGAGAGTGTAGATATAATTTACGCAAATGGGTGTACAGTTCTGTTAAGTTGACAGGTCACTCACTCAATCATAGCTGGAAGTCAATAAAATGTAGACTACTGATAACGTTTCATACATTTAATAATGGACGCCCTCGGACAACACAGCTACAGTCATTGGAACAGGTTGGCACAAACAGATCATCGTATACTTGAAAAAATGGGTGACAACATCAAATTGGCATTTGTATAGCATGTGAATACAATCGAACGATAGTAGGCAAACACATAATTCTGGTTGTCTATCGTCTCATGCCTTAACTGATTAATCGCATCAGTTTGTGCTAACAAATAATGATCATCAAGTCTCCCTGTCAGAACCTCTACTGGCTAAGTCTTTCAGGCCGTAAATTCAACAGGTTTTTTATGATGACAATCTTAAATAAACAAGGAGTGGACTTCAGTACAATATAGGTCTTGGTATCGCCATCAGGTAGTAAGGCATTCCTGTTCTCTGATCGATAATCCGAATAGACCGAAAGTGGGATCCAAAATGGCGCTAGTTCCAGTGAGCGTCGCGCTCACTCTAAAAATATCCTCACTGCAAATGAAGGCTCCCTTCATTACTCAACTAATATATTGGGTTTTCATACCTCATGATAAATCTTGCATATGTCTACTCATAGTGCTGCTAGTAAAGGAATCGTCCACGTACGATCAATCAAATACATTAAGATGATATGACATCTGCCTATATCGTTAGGCCTAGGAAAAAGTTCCGAAAAATGTTCCTGCTTTACCTTAAGTTCAGAAAAACACTAGCAAATAGCACACGCCATCCCCTCGGCGTAAAGAATATACATTCTGGGAGAAGTACCGACATCATAGTCTACTAAGAGAAACTTCTCTTTCCCCAGAATCAATCACAACGACAAAATCTTCGGACTCCCTTCGACCGGATAGCCTTCAGCAGCCCAGCATGACGGAAGCGCCTCGGCGACTACCTGACTGGGCATGCGCTAACGTTAACCTCTGAACTATATTCAAGTGGGGCAACTACATATTTACTTTCACTCGAAGCAAAAAATGAGTATTCGCCCTTTGAATAGAGTTCTAACGAAAAATACCTTAGACCCAAAATCTTATTACCAAATATTTTCAAACATAAACAAGTATACAAACAAATAAATATCTTTCTTTATATAGATATATCTATATTCATTGCCAACAAAAGAATCTGTGTGTAACAAGCACAAAACAAACGTCTATGTTAGAGATAAAATAAACATGTATGCAAGGCCACCAAGAACCACTTTTGTCAGTAGTGAAATGTTGAAAGCTTGCCTGGTTTGGGCATGTAACTCATGACTCTCTTTCGAAAATGATCTTGCAGGGGACAGTCGAAGGTAAACAGAGAAGAGGAAGGCAAAGAAAATCATGGGCTGATAACATTAAAGAATGGGCAGGGCATGGTTTTTCCACACTTGTACGCATTGCTGAGGATAGAGAGCAGTGGAAGACTTTATCTGCTGATGCTTCCACCATGGCACCATAGGGTGCCATACCCCAACGACCCATGACGGGTTACAGGTTGAGATTAATTTATGATAATGTTATAGGTTCTTGTGAACAAGAACAGCTATGTTATGGACCCCTAAAGGAAAACTAAAGAGA
>JAMPIV010010008.1:0-133708 GCA_024509875.1 Oreohelix idahoensis
TTAGAACGCCACTTATTGCATAATGTGTCAGTCCCCGGGATGTGAGCGTTCATATAGTGTTTAGAATACATTCCCGTCAGACATAAGGAGCAGACATTTGTCTACATTTTCAGCTGTCACAACAGCTTGAGGTGATGGAAAACTGCCATCTGCAGCGCTCAAAATGAGAGACGTTAATAGTCTGATATTTTCATCGGACACGTAGCTTCTACGGTTGAGTTTCTCAGCGTATAAGTGTGGGATATGACCACGCTTGCCATCGCTCATTAAGGAGAAATAGTAGTCCTAGTAGAATGGTGTGTTAAAGACGCACGTTTGGACCAGTTATGGCCTAACGTCTAAGTCAATGGGAAGTGTTAAGAGAGTGGGAGACGAGGGTTTTGAAATAGTGTACACCCTTTGTCTGGTTTAAGGTATAACCAGAGTTTTAGATTTCAGTCACTCATTAACTTCGTAGACAAGACTAGAACGACCTCGTTCGATTCCTAAGAATCTCTGTTAATAGAAACATCATTTAGTTGGTCAAAGTGGTTTAAGTTCTTAGTAGTTCTGTGTTGAGGTAAATATTATATTAGATATCTAGTATTATTTGTGAGTGATTTAAGGGATAAATCGCCTAGTTCATTTTAACTAGTTTCTTTTGTGTAGAAGAAATTAATGAATAAGTTTGTTATATTCTCTAGCTGACGTGTTTTAGTGGAAAGCAGAATAAATTATAATTTCAAGCTTAAAACTCATGCAGCTATAAATAAATTTAAGATTTAACTGCTAACTAATAACTCGTCGTGAATATTTCAACTTAATTATAAATGCCCGATTCATCATTGAGTATTGACGAAATACGTATGTATTTCTAATTCATGATGACTGATTTTATGAATGTAACTTATTTCACGGGAAGTTTTAAACGATAAGTCAAGCCTCTGCTTGCAGTTTAAAACGTAAGTTATAACCGAGTACATAGTATGTATAAATATTGCATATTGTTGTTTTTCTTTATTCAGTGAAACTTGGGTGACCCAACGTTGTCAGCGTTTGCGTACACGAGAAATATCTGTGAAGAACTCAAACATTTTCCTTAAAGACTTGGTTTATAACCTTTACAAGAACTTTAAAGGGTAAATAAAGTAACGGGCCCATCGAGGCTGATTTAACTCTTCCAGAGAAAAACCTCGAGTACATGTTTAGCCTTTGTGGCAAGTAAGATATTACAATCAATAACTTTTCCGACACTGTTGACAAATGGTGGTGTGACCAACTAAATTCCTATACTGAGATAAGGCACCCGACCCGACATTCCTCATTACTAGAAACCTAAGCTATTGACACTGTGCTCGCTGTTAACGTTCGTGCCTGGACAATTTTAACGTGACAGAACCAGATATCCTAAGATAAGTAGACCCAAGATAACGTTCCCTGAAGCAGTGAATTCCAGTTTTTTTTTTGGAACTGGGGTTGTCTTGGTCACGGCTACCATTGAAGATTCTGTATATGCATATCTTAAGAATTGTGTTTACAGAAGTTGCTACTAAAGCTGTAAGTATGCATGAACGCACGTGATCACGGCTGACTGAATAGAGTGAATGCAGGACTGAGTGATTTCTTTAATGTTGTAGTTTGGCACCCATTTTTGCTGTCTTAAATTTTCTTTATGCAAGTTTGTTTGCTAACAATAATTTTCCTTAGGATAGACCATACTACTATCAAAGTCTGTTCATACCTTTAAAAGGGAAAATCATTAGACTACAGCAGATGTAACCGTGACTCTTTGGGCTGTCACTTATCTTCTAACGGGACTGTGGGCTATACATCGAGGGAAAAGGTCATAACTGTGGGTCTATCATTCCTGTAGAAATTCCTTGACTTTATGACTATTTGTATATGTTTGATGTAATTTTATATGTTGTGATGGAAGTTTATTTTGATCATTAAACTTCACAATTAAACTTAATCAGCGTGTTGGTCAGCTCGTTCCAACATATCTATATAATCATTGTTATAGTTTTCCCACTTCTGGGTGTCTCACTGTCGTCAATTGTGTGTGTGCACGTGAGTGGTTATATATATATATATATATATATATATATATATATATATATATATATATATATATATATTAATATATGTAGTCAATAGACTGCCTGACTCCTCTAAATCTGTTGTAGAAGATAGGCTGAGAAAGAGAGAAGATTCTCGATTTCAGAGACAGCCTCTATTGATTTCTACCATCTCACTCGTGGAACTCTATTTCTATTGTCATTTCTCACTGTGGCTATCACTCATTCATGTCTATTCAGAAGGGACCAAACTTAGTCTTAATCACCTATCACAAATCTACGACAAATGGTTGCTAGTTTCCGGGAATTGAACCCAAAATCCTGAGCACGTACGTAAAGTGTGGTCTCGTCCGTAGGATTTTTTTTTTGAACTTAGAATAGGAAGACGAGTACGATAAATATATTACCTCGTCTGTTATGTTCTTTATTATGTAATAGAGTAAGAGTGTGATTGTTTCGTAGTTTTGTGTATCTTTATAAATAACTATTCCCCTAGACAAACGTTCTGTTTATGGGCGTGTTGACCACACAATTAATGATTGTTTTTCCACAGCATTTTGAGTAATATACATTTGAGTTACATGTTGATTTTGTCAGAATATATGTTAATTATTGATTGTATAATACTAAACGCTGGTAAAGTATGTGATTGTCTATCAATCACAGGGTTCTGCAGAAGTAGGTGTTTGAGCTAAGCTAAGGAGTGCGTTCAGACAATTACGTCTTGTTAATTGCCTCACTTACTCTAACTGTCTTCAGGGGTGAACTTGTAGTGGACTTAAAAATTATGGGAATTTTTTTTCTCTTTAAAATTTTTGCAATAATTATTTTGTTTCCACTGTAGCAACTTATTTTTTTAGTGAGTATTCTTAACTACCATTTATTTGGCGTAGTCGCTTGCATTAGGTGCTTCATTGCCGATTAATAGCAGCGATAGTTAGACACTATATTTTTGGAGGAGGTATCCCAGTATATAAGTATATCATCTTTTTATTTTGGTATTTTCTCGCAAGTGGTAAGGAAACAGTGTATCCTTTTTCTGACTTCTTTCTCGACTAAGTCTCAGTCACTTATTTACAATGGCAGAGAGGGCGAAACTGAGACAGATCCCCAGGGAAGAGGCAAGAGGAGAAGGTTTGTACGGAGAGGAAGCGAAAGCTTTTGTCAGGGACGAACTTGACAGATATGATGCGGAGAGGAAAGCAGCGGAAGCTAAAGAGCAGAGGAAGATGGATGAGGAAATGGAAATTCGCAAGATACTGCATGAGGAAAGAGAGAAGGAGAGACAGCATGAGAAGGAGAGGGAGGAGAGACAGCATGAGCTGGCGCTTAAAGCTGTAGAAGTTCAAAGCCGTGGTGCTGCCTCTACCTCCAGCAATGGAGAGTCTTCTCCGCATTCTTCCTTAACTGATCTGTCTAGCACTCAATCTACTCACCTCACTGCTATGTCTTTTGCGCTAGAATCTTTCCCTTGTCCTAATGAGAAGATTGACACGTATCTAGAAAAATTTGAGAAAATTGCAACTCTGTACGGTTTAGAGAGGTCGCGTTGGAATATGAAGCTTTCCCAGGCTTTGAAAAGTAGTGCGTATGACGTTTACGCCAAACTGGAGAGCAGCCAACAAGATTTTACGACGTCTTGAAGAAAGCGTTACTGGAGCGTTTTGAAATGAAAGCGCGCAAATTTTGCAACTGTTTCGCAACAGCAGAAAGGAGAATTCTGAAACTTTTTAGCAGTTCTCCTCTCTTCTAAAGGGATACTTGACAAAGTGCCTTGAGCTCTCGCAGCTCCCCTCTACCTATGAAGGTCTTGAGGAATTTGTTATAACCGAACAAATAAAGAACACTTTGTCTGCTGATACCCGGAGATTCCTAGATGAGCAGGGTGCAGAAAAGCTTAAAGACATTTTGGAAAAGTCTGAGCGTTATCAAAATGCGCTGGCTGAACTGCCGACCACAAAACGTAAACCGACAGAAGAGCATTTTCGAAAGAATAATCTAGACCAATCTTCTCATACTTCAAATCAGAATAACCACAGAGAAACTGGACCTAAAACACCCCCCCCCCTCCTGAAAAATCTAAGTTCTACAAAAACAAGTACCCCAACCACAGTAAACAGTCTGATCAACCCGACCGTCCTACATGGCACCGCAGCCAGCGAGGACAACGTGACAATGGGAAAACCCCTGCGCACGGGACTAATGATCAGGGCGAGCACACTGAGCCTAAACGCATCGGATACTTGCTAACAGTCTCGCAAGGCGTAATTATTGACAGTGATTCCCAACCTGAGGGAGAGAGACCCTCAACGCGAGGTACTGTTATTTTGAACGGTTCTCAAACTTTTTGCTTAATTGACATGGGGCTTTCTTTTGATTGCATTGTTGCCAGAAACCTGGTCAAACCCGGTCAAGAGACAGGAGAAACCGTCCAATTTTGTGAAGTCTCTAAGAGAGATGCACCTACAGCGCTTCCCATCGCACTGGTAGAGATCCACTCTGAGTTTGTCAGAGGCGTGATCAAAGCGGCTGTTATGGATGACCCCATCTACCCAGTCATACCTGGCGGTAGATACGTGTTTATTTGGAAACCGGAAGAGCCGATTGTGGCAGCAGTAACTACAAGAGGGCAAACCAAGAAGGAACGGGAGGCTGCGCCTAATTTGTTACCTATGGAACTTAAAGAAGCGCAACAAAAGGACCCTACTTTGGCACCCTGCTTTAGGAAACTGCCCATGGCTAAGGAACCCAGACAGCACGGGGACATTTTTTCTAAGGATGGCGTACTTTATCGCAGAACGGGCAAGCCTGATCAAGGTTACAACCAGCTCCTAGTACCGAAACAGTACAGAAGCCAAATCCTAGAAATGGGGCACTCTCTTCCCTTCAGCGGACATATGGGACAGAACGCCACAAACCAACGGATAACCACTCATTACTGGTGGCCAGGAGTAAATACTGATATTATTAGGTATGTCAAATCCTGTGCCCAGTGCCAACGTGTACCACTGAAGCAACGGACACCCCCAGTTACTTTGGGTGAAATGCCATAGTGAGAACACCATTCGAACGGGTAGTGATCGACATTTTAGGGTCCTTAGAAAGGACTAAAAGAAGGAACAGGTATATCCTGACCTTACTCGACACATGCACTTTATGGGCAGAAGCTATCCCGCTAACATGCGCAGATGCCAAGCATGTCGCAGAAGCCCTCGTGCAGATTTTTACTCGGTTGGGATTCCCTCAGCAATTGTAGACGGATAACGGATCTCCATACCGAAACCTGTTGATGGATGAGATCGTTAAGATCTTGAGGAACCAACACATCTACATAAAGCCTTATACTCCGGCCGGAAATTGGCTCGTGGAACGTGTTAATGGAAACTTCAACATGATGTTAAGTAAACTGGCACAATTGAAACCTGAAGATTGGGATCTTTGTATTCCTGCAACTTTATTTAGCTACAGAGAATCTCCTCATACTTCCACAGGATTTCCGCCAGCAACGCTTTTATTAGGCAGACCCATTAAGGGCCCGCTTGAAGCCTTACTCAGGTCGCTGACAGACCAGAAGGCTGACGAGACAGTGGTCTCAGCAAGTAAATATGTGTCGGATTTAAAGGAAATGTTGAAACTAGGATGGGATCTAGCAACGACCAACTTTAAGCGAGCACGCACAAAACACGCTAACCGATAAAGGAAAGTCGCGAAAGAGAGAGAACTGGAAGCAGGAGAGAAAGTTTTGGTTTTACTCCCCACTTGGAACAACAAACTGAGGATCGGATGACAAGGGCCGTTTACCGTCTGTAAAAAGATTTCTAAGGCTAACTACCAGATCTCTATTGAAGGAAAGGAGATGGTTTTCCATTTAAATCTGTTAAAGAGATACTTGGAAAGACCGGTGCTGATCTCCGAACATCTCCTGACGATCGCCAAAACTGACGAAGATGACGATAGTGGCAGGGAAATTCCACTGCAATCAAACGGAATCTTTCAAAAATGTCAGAAGCGGCGACGCTCTTTCAAGCGCGCATGGGAGACATTCCAGAGAAAGGAAACTGTGAGTAGACTTGAGTAGGGATTGAAGAGAGACGGAGGGGGGAGATGAGAGGGAAGAGGACAGACACCCTGAAGCTACGGATATAGGAAATTTATTTCCATAACGTAGACATGGAGTGCTTCCATATCTTAAGGAGGGGGGGGGGGACGTTCAGTTGCATAGAGATTTTTTATGAATAAATTTTCTATATTCTTTCTTTTTCTACCCGTGTCCTCTACTTTATTATCGCTCTTTTATCCTTTTCCTGTGTTTTTTGCATTCGTTCGTTTGCGACTATAATATATTTTCCCATTCTGACTTTACCGTTTACTTTTTCTCATGTTAGAACGCATTTATTGCATAATGTGTCAGTCCCCGGGATGTGAGCGTATAGTGTTAGAATACATTCCGTCAGACATAGAAGCAGACATTTGTCTACATTTTCAGCTGTAACAACAGCGTGAGGTGTGGAAACTGCCATCTGCAGCGCTCAAAATGAGACATATAGTCTGATATTTTTCAGTAATATGAACAGGGCACGTCAACTAATGCTAGTGCCAAATGAAGCACCCTGGAACTCTTGGGTTAGTTTATACAGTTTATTTGACAATAACGTTGGACGTACGATAAGACGAGCAGAGGGTACATCCTCTGACCTTGACTGTTTGCATATTAATAAACATGGAGTAATGTCAATATATTATCACTGTTCAGATCGGATAGTCTCATGATAGTCTTATTAAAGAACAAACCACAGGACATCGTAAGTAAAGCATCAATGTTCATATTTGAGGCATCATAGTAAACAGTGCATATAAAATCCTAAGTCCTGAATTTGACTGACCTCTCATCATCTGCCGTAATCTATAGGACGGCGAAAATATACTTTATCTTTCTATTTACGTTTATAATACAATGCTTCCGAGCGGCACGTACTTGAAAATCATAGGCTGGATCCAATAACTTTACTTTATCTTTAATCCATTTCAGTATACCCTAATGAAGGGTTAACAATTCCCCATTGAATGTTCTGACTAGATTCAACATGGCGAAAACGTCATATATATTTTCATTAGCTTAAATGACTTACTGTTAAATCCTCACGGCGATAGCTTCCACGTGGAAGGCCGTATAAAATGGACATCAATAGTAGTTTACCCACAATATGGGGCTCGAACAAACAGACCAACGTCTGACTTCCACCCCGGCCATTACATCTCTCTCTGAGGTCACTGCGTCATCTAGTGTTTAGCAACAAAACGCAAAAATACCCACGTACAAATATAAGCGCTTCCGTGCGCGATGAATTTAATTACAAATATATTCTTACCACATTTGTTGATGCGTACCCTCTTAACAGAAGTCTACTTTAATACTGTTAAGGACCCAAAAAAGGACGTAACAGACCCTCACCAAGTTTAATTCTCAAATCCTTTGTTGTTTCATCCAAGTGTGAAAGATAGTGCGAAATCGTTTTTTATATTGTGTCTTGCATTAAAATTGTTCTTTTTAAGGTGGTGCCAACCGGCATTTTATTTATTTATTTCTGTGGTTTTGATTTGGTGTTTTAATAAACTATAAAACGTATACTGGATCAGTTTATCTTTAACTATACGGTACTTATATGCTTTGTCTGTATTGTTGTGTCTGTGGATAATTTAGTGAAACCTTATCTCCTTTCTGGCAGTCAGAGGTGGTGAGACAGTAGCTATTGCATACGTCACAAGTGGCGAGGGAGAGTCAATCTCGGTTCTCACCCTCGAAGCTGTAAGTCTCATCTTCCATAATCACTGTCATTTTCATCTAAATCTGTCTCCTCGGACTTTCTCAGTTCTAGTGTCTTGTCTCTGTACTCAGACAGACTTTAACTCTAGAAGATGTGAATTTTCACACTCCGTTTCCTAGCAGAGAAATCTGAAACTACGTTTCCCAGATAAAAGGTTTACGGTCGCTTCTGTCTGCCGTTGCTAACCGACAACAGAAGCTTAACCCGTGTAGCGGGCTTCCTTCCGAGAATTTCCCTGTTTCTCGAGATCACAGAGTTATCTTTTCCCTGTATGTACGAACATCAAAGAATTAGCTCCCCGTATAGAGATCTTCAAAGGCCGTTACTCTTCCACGTGTTTTCCACGTGTGGGCTGTCAGTTATCGTAATATTGACAGATCAGCTCACGTGAGAAACTCAGGTAATCAAACGTGGTTCGCTCCCTGCTATGAATGACAGGTTGCGAAATTTGGTAAACACACTCGTTAGTTATGGTCAAGTATAAAGAGGCGTGGATTAAAAGGTGAGTCAGACTAGCGGAGAAATGCGTGACTTTGTTAGCGAATCTTAGGAAGCTCCCGCCGCTATAATTACGCAGTATCACTTTTAGGTACAACCAGCTGTTTTTGACAATTTCTGCTTATTTCGTATACATTGTTAACTTGATGTTGAGGATTGTTACATGTTTTGCAAGCATTTGGATTTGAGCTCGATCCAAATAATTGCACCATGGAACACCTCAGCTAAATATGTATTAATGACATAGATCGCGGATATCTATGAATGACGCGTTACACATGGTAACGTCATTCGACTTGTGGGCTTTGTCCCTAACGGCAGTGTTTCTGGAATATGTGACATGGCCACCGGAATATGTGGCATGGCCACTGGAATATGTATAGAATCAATGTGTGGTATAACCACTGGAAAATGTGACATGGCCACTGGAATATGTATAGAATCAATGTGTGGTATAACCACTGGAATATGTATAGAATCAATGTGTGGTATAACCACTGGAATATGTGACATGGCCACTGGAATATGTATAGAATCAATGTGTGGTATAACCACTGGAATATGTATAGAATCAATGTGTGGTATAACCACTGGAATATGTATAGAATCAATGTGGGGTATAACCACTGGAATATGTGGCACGCCCACTGGAATATGTGTTTAAAGGTATGGTATACATATACAAAGTGTGATAGCGTGTAGCTACAGAATATATTTAAAGTATACGTGAAGAATAAGGACTTTTGAGTCTATATTGTAAGACGGCGATATTGGCCGCAGTGATTGCTATTATTTATAACGTAAGTCGTGATGATTCTAAACGCAGTTCGTATATGTAGGCTTGACTTAGCCTGGCTTGGAATGCCAAAAGAGGATTAAAATATTAATGTCGAATGGAACTAGAAGCAATATTTAATTACGGTTTTAATGTAAGGATTATGCCAGTATGGAGAGGTCAGGGAGGGGTAGTAACTCTGGTGAAGGGGCAGTCGCACTTCCTTCGGAAGTGGCTCTTCCACAATTGGTCCCCACCTACTTCTCAGCTCTCCCCTGTGGCTCCAAGCAGCTGGTGCATGCACAGCGGCCACACCCCGGCACACCACCTCGACTGGTGGGCTAAACCAGGTGAGGGTAGCTGTTAGATTCTTTTTTATGTGAACGTGGGTTTGTTGAATCTGTCTACTTTTGATATAACGCGAATGGATTCAAATTCTGAACAATGTAGTAATAAGTCAACTTGAACTGCCAACCAGGGGCACATCAACTAATGCCAAGGCGGTATACAGTTCATTAAATTTATTTGACATCATACGGTTGAATAGACGAACATTTAATTCTGACGACGGACGGTTGACTTTCCACCAGACAGCACACCACGTAAGTTTCATATTTTAAAATTACAGTTAGTTCGTTCCGTAAGATAATCTCTTAGGTAACGTCAGACTAGTTATACAGTGTTCATAACATGGCATCCAAGTAAACAAATGAGGCAGTTATATACGATATGTCAATCTTCCACTGTCCTATGACCTTGGCAATGACGGAGAACCTTGTCAGGTCTTCTATATCATATAATGTTCCGATACTACGTATCTCCTGTTAGTACTGGCCTCTTACTTCAATGAATGTGAAACAACAATAATACAATTTCCTGCCCACGACCTTCGTGGCATCATAGCTTAGATATAGCAAATACTTGAGTCACCTCTGCTTTGCGGGATACGTATTCGTAACGGCCAATTACTGATTCATATCATAAAAATATATATCAAGCCAATCCTGGATAATCCTAACGTCGGAATCCGTCGGCTTTAAAATTCACATAATAAGTTCAAGTAGGACTCCATTTTGAACCAATACGTCATTGGTACAACTAGACGTCTACATGAGAACAAAATACATAATTATCTAAATCATACTTGCTTCTCTTCCCAAGAAAAATCACCAGAATACTGTTGACCCGAGTCCTCATCTTCTTAACAGACGGACGGTCATACACAAGAATAAAATATACCCGCAACACGGGTTCGAACGCCACAAATCAATGGACTGATTCTTGGGCACTAAACTTCTCAACCCCAGCTATGACGTAGATTGGTCTTTGGCAACACATGCGGGCGGGATAACCCAATACTCGCATAAGTGCACAATCGTGCGCTACGAAAATCAAACTCACCAATAATACTTACTATCCTGTAAGTCGGTGCGTAAAGTTTATTACAGAGGTAGGAATAAATATGAGACTACCCTCATCTGTAAACGACTGTAAAGGCCTACGAAAAGGGCTCTACAGTAGCCGAGGGGCATTAAAACCCTCGGTGAAAAACACGGCTTGTCTACCTAGCATGTGAAGACTGGATTTGGCGGACTATGCGGACGAAGCCATCAGCTGGCTCAACGGATATGAAGGCAACTACCAGCAGCGCGGAGTGGAACGCAAAGAGCACGGCGAGACACTTAGAACGCCCTGGTCATCCACTGCATCCTGTGTTGCCTCCAGTCGTCTCGATAATATCTTGCCACTGGACCAGATAATTCAGGGCGAGAGAGTGAGGATGACGATTAGCGCAACTCTTCCTCACTTAAATCTAATTACAGCGCAAGTCACAGCTTCAGACAGAAACATACAGACACTACACTCAAAGACCTGTGGCGATGGGGGGGGGAGTGTGGCGAACCAGGCGGCTCAGGAAAGTGTGAAGCAGCAGCGGATACACTCAAGCTTTAGGATCACTCTGCTCACCTCCATCGCAAAAGTAAGGGGCTAGGAAAGGTGCCCGGAAGATAGCCTGCTTCAACCTACACCAGCTTGACGCGGTATCCCAATCATGCGTTCGAACAAAAATTAAGAAAAAAATGAAGGTGCTTACCTTCGGCACGTGGAACGTGGTCGACAATACCCTGGCCGACAGACCTGAAAGACGGACTGCCCTTGTGGGGCTGGCGTTGGATTCGCCATTAAATCTCATATCGTACGTAAACTTGTCAAATCTCTTAAGGGCATTAATGATCGCCTAATGACCCTTCATGTCCCACTAGGAAACAAGTGCCACACTGATCAGTACATATGCCCCAACAATGACAAACCCTGAGGAAACAAAAGAAAAATTGTTTGACGAACTTAACTCTATTATCTCATCAGTTCCTAAATCTGAGAAACTTATTATTCTCGGCGACTTTAATGCCAGAGTAGGCACTGACCACAACACCTGGGAAGGAATACTTGGAAAACATGGCATAGGCAAATGTAATAGTAATGGGCTCCTATTACTCAGCCTGTGTGCCACACATGATTTGTCCATCACGAACACCATGTTTCGCCTACCCACTCGAAATAAAACAACATGGATGCACCCCCGCTCCAAACAGTGGCATCTCATTGATTATGTCATCACGAGAAGGAGCGACAGACGTGATGTGAGAGTGACCAAGGCCATGTGTGGTGCCGAATGCTGGACTGACCACAGGCTGATTGTATCAAAACTCAACCTTAACATACAGCCCAAGCGAAGACACCAGAGTCAGAAACCCATGAAGAGGCTCAACGTCAAATAACTTAAAAGCGAAGCAACCGCAGAGAGCTTCTCAAGGGACCTGGACAGCCGTCTGAGGGAAGTTGAGCTCGGTCAAACCACTATAGAGGAAAAATGGGCCACTCTAAAGAACACTGTGTACTCTGTAGCCTCTGAGAGCTTGGGGTATACAACACGCAAGAACCCTGACTGGTTTGATGAGAATGATGTAAATATTAAAGCACTGCTGGCTGAAAAGTATCGCTTGCACAGAGACTATCAAAGCAACCCTTCCTCAACATCCAAAAAGGCAGCCTTTACCAACATACGCAGAGTTGTCCAGAATAAGCTCAGGAAGATGCATGATGCATGGCTCAGCAATAAAGCAGACGAGATACAGAGATATGCAGACAGAAATGACTCAAAGCGCTTTTATGATGCCCTGAAAGCAATTTATGGCCCTCAATCGAATCAGTCATCACCAGTCCTAAATGCTGATGGCATGGCATTGCTCACTGATAAAACGCAGATTTTGGAACGCTGGGCACAACACTTCAATGCCATCTTAAATTATCCATCAACCGTGAACGACCAGGCCATTGCAAGCATACCGCAAGTTACAGTCAACGATAGACTTGACCTTCCACCTAGCTTGGAAGAGGTCAAGAAAGCAACCAGTCTACTGTCCAGCGGCAAAGCCCCTGGATCAGATGCTATTCCTGCTGAGATTTATAAAGCTGGAGGCAGCATGCTGCTGCAGAGACTAACAGACCTCTTCCACTCAGTCTGGGATGAAGAACAGATACCACAGGAATTGAAAGATGCCACCATTGTTCACATATACAAGCGAAAGGGAAATCATCAATCATGTGATAACCATAGGGGAATCTCCCTATTATCTATTGCGGGCAAAATCCTGGCTCGAGTCCTGCTCAATCGCTTGACTGTTCATCTCGAATCGCAGGACTTACTTCCAGAGAGTCAGTGTGGTTTCCGAGCAGGCCGCGGGACCGTCGATATGATATTTGCCGCTCGCCAACTTCAGGAGAAATGCCAGGAACAGTACAGTGACCTATACACAACATTTATTGACTTGACCAAAGCCTTTGACACTGTCAATAGGGATGGACTATGGAAAATTATGGCGAAATTCGGCTGTCCCGATAAGTTCATCTCAATTGTCCGCCAGTTTCATGAAGGTATGATGGCTCGCGTATTGAATGATGGAGAACCTTCTGAACCCTTTCCGGTCACAAACTGTGTCAAACAGGGATGTGTGCTCGCTCCGACACTATTCAGTATGATATTTGCTGCCATGCTGTCTAATGTTACGCATGGCAGTAGTGACGGCGTACACATCAGATACAGGACAGATGGGAAATTGTTTAATTTGAGACGATTACAGTCCTTTACAAAGGTGAATGAAACAATGATCTCTGACCTTGTCTTTGCGGACGACTGTGCCCTCAACACCTGCACAGAACTAGACATGCAGAACAATATGAGGAGGCTTTCTGTAGCGTGTGATGACTTTGGTCTTACCGTCAATACGAAGAAATCTGAAGTAATGTTGCAACCTGCTCCTGGGAAACCTTACTGTGAACCAAATATCACAGTAAAGAACCAACGTCTCCAAGTGGTGGACAGCTTCACTTATCTAGGCAGTACCCTTACTAAAGATGCAAATATCGACGCCGAGGTCAACAATAGAATTGCAAAGGCAAGAAAGCTTTTGGAAGACTAAGAGTAAATGTCTGGGATCGACAAGGAATTAGTTCCGCCACCAAGATAAAAGTATATCATGCAATAGTGCTCACTACCCTCCTGTATGCCTGTGAAACATGGACAGTGTATAGCAGACACGTCAAGAAGCTTAACCATTTCCACATGAGCTGTCTTCGCAGGATACTCAGGATCAATGGCATGATAGAGTATGTAATTCTGAGGTCCTCAACAGAGCACATATCTCAAGCATCTACACATTGCTGCAGAGGGCCCAAACTAGATGGGCCGGACATGTTGTTCGCATGCCCGAAAAACGCCTCCCAAAGCAGTTGATGTACAGCGAACTCTCTGTGGGTAAGCAAGCAGTAGGGGGACAAAAGAAACGTTTCAAAGACACACTGAAAGCATCGTTGAGCAGCTTCAAAATTGATGTCTCCTCCTGGGAGACTATCGCACATGATCGCTCTGCCTGGCGGACAAACATTACTCAAGGCGCTCGCATTGCAGAACAGAATCTAGCTGATAAGGCAGAAGGCAAGCGTGCTGCAAGAAAAGTCAGAATGCGCAGCAACACTACTATCGACTCTAACCATGTGTGCCCCGTATGTGGCATGGCCTGTAGGGCCGAAATAGGACTAATTAGCCACATGAGATCACGGCACTGATGTCTCACAATTCAAGTCTGAAGCTGTCGCCATCTTCGCTTGCGACGGGCAACTATTATTATGCCAGTAGTATTGGCTGAATAAAACTGACCGTTAATCAGAATTATAAGTTGCCGCATATGCAACGTCGCAAATATTAACTCTTAGCGAGAATGTACACTGTGCTGCTTGTTATGAACTTTGTTAAAGTATCGTTTTGTGATTCATCAAGGAAGAGTGAATACGAATTAAATCTTATGGTCGTCAAACTGGTCTTATTTATTAATATATTCAAAGTTCAAGTTCTGACTGTTTATGGATACTAATGACCAGTGACCTTCAGAAGGCATACACACGCTGACTCACACTGATAATATAAAATGAAAGGACATAAACAAGGATCAGTCAAATATATAAACTTTAATTGAAGCAAGTTCAAGCACTAAATTATCCAAGTATGGTTGTAATCAAAAGATCGATACCGAGTGGAATAAAGAACTGAAGTCTAATATTTATCGAAGCATAATACAATAGAAACCCACTCCAATAGAGCAACGTACCTTAATATTTAGTATCAGAAGGGATCGTGAGTTCTTAACATTCGTATACATTGTTAACCTCTTAAATAATATAAAAGATGAAAAAAGACATGTATTATTCTAAGGCCAACATACTCGCGAGCATTGTATGTATTCTGCACGAAATAATTGCATATTACTTAAACAGTGAGATGTTTACACTAACGAATCTATCTGATCTTAATGATCTCTTTTGTAATCGTGGTTGAACCGTTCGTTCCCTACCAAATGTATGGCATTGTGTTAGTTACTGGACTGGTGAAATGAGACAGTGGAGACGAAAATGGTCAGAAAAGCCAAGAGGTACAAAGGAATGATGAAAGGCACGAAAGAGAAAAACTAAGAATGATAGATATGTCGAAGAGAAAGAAGTAAAAGAAAATACTCAACGGTTTGGCAAAGGAGACCAAGGAAACAGTGTCAAAAACTTTCCTGACTCATGTGAGAATGGAAAAAAAACCAGAGATATTCTGTATCTTGCATAGAAAGGTGAATAGGTAGATTACGCACAAGCCCTTTCATAATATTCAGAGCTTGACATAAAATAACATGACCATAGATGAAGAAAAGGAGCAAGCATATCCGGTGACCTTGATGAATGTTGCAATTGACACCACGAGAACACTGCGTGCTAAAAAGCCGGTCTCATTTGCTGCCTGTGGCAAATAATTGCTTTCCACGAAGGTCATGACACACTAAACTTTCTGCCCGAAACAAACATATAAAAGCCTCCTAAGTTGAAGTCGAGGCTACTTCATGTAAGCAATTTTTTTTTCTTCGGAAAAAAGATTTCTAGAATACAAATGTTGATTCTTTGCCAATGGAAATAGCGTTATTGTAAGTTATAACATGATGCGGTCGCTCTGGTGCATCGACTGATGTTGGATTACACAGATTAGGGTCATGGTGTCTGAACAAAAAAGTAACAAAATAGATTCAAGATGGGTTAGTCATGCGGCTAACAAATCTCATTGCGTAAACCAACTTCCTACATAAACCACTACATCATAGATAAAATGATGTGACATAACTTCCTGCTAATGGCAAAATCAACTGGGAAATTGTCTTTTTAATCTGAGGTTGAAAAAACAAACGTCACGATCATGATAAGACTTGGTACAGTAATTAGAGAAATGTCCACCTCCTTGACATATGTGAAGCAGGTTAAGGCACCATTTAATAACTGTCGCGAAATTGGTTTCAAGTCATTGCAAATGAGTTCAGTTAGATTTATAAACCCATCTACGATCGAGTGACCGCTTTCAAAATGGCGGCGTATCAGCGAAATGTATATCGGACAGAGGAAATCGCCAACGATAAATAACAACAGAAGGGAATCCGTATGAAAAGGATTTTACATTTCAGTACAGGGAAGGATGGTGTATAACTGCATATAAGATGGAACGGTAGGAAGTTCTCATTTACGGAGATATATGCGTATTTCGGCTGCACACAGTTACGCTAAAAGCATGTAAACCCACTTCTGTTCTAAATATTAAAATCAACAAATAACAGTTTGGGAATTTACATGGATAGGAAGATAGAGTTTTATCAGCTGTATAAAACTAGATAAGATGGAACAATATGGATATTATATATGCCGAGAATGATAAAGGCAAAATTTCAGTCGACGCACAGATCGGCCGAAATCACTGTTCGGGAAGGATTTTTCAGGTTAGGTTTAGGCTGTGACGTCGGTACTCTCCGATACGTCCGCGCTTTGCGTATAAGTAGCGGATCGGTAAACTGAGAGAGATACACAACGCAAGAGGTTGAGACAAGACTGAGGGCAGATAACGCCACGACTCTAAATCCATCTGAAGTGTGAGCGGATCGCCAGAAAATTTCAGTCTAAGTGTCTGGAGTCTGAGGGTAAGCGAATTTTCGATAGCTATCCTGTATAATAATTTCTTTTATTTTGTATTACAGGTTCATTTAGAATTCACAAAATATGCCTGTATAATATTCATTGATATAACGTATTATTATTTTAATATGATTTATTCATGTGCTTAGTGGAAGATGGTGGCTTGTACAAAAACGTATCAAAACTAGCCCCACAGCCAAATAGAAAATATTTATTATATTTAATGCTGTATCTCGTCGATATTAAATGCATTATCGCTTACGAAGATAAAGGCAGTCCCATGGCAGAGATTGTCATAGGGAAATGAAGGGTTAGAAACTTCATCATGGAAGATCCCAGTTTACGAGGTTAAGGTGACTAGTCCCCTTCCTCGCTGCCTTTGCCTTCCCTAGTTCGAGCGCACAACTTTGTACCCATTTACAGCTGGTAAACTGGAGTGTTCTATAGCCAGTTTCAGTAGAAAGCAACCTGATCACGTGGTCACTCACTTTCTTTATTTATGTATTACTTTTGTGTAGATGCTAAGGATAGCATCAGTATTTGAATTTGTACTTGATATGATTTGGAAGGATCAAGTTATAGCATATGAAGGGATGTATAGGAGCGGAATAAACCAGATGATGTTTATTACTGATATGTTAATATTAATTCTGTATCATTGAAATGATGTTACTTGCTATGACTGTATAACTTTGACACCTGATGACTGACTTGTCTGACTTATGTGCTAGTCAGTTACACTTAATTGACATGTTAATATTAATGCTATATCACTGAAATGATGTCCTTGCTTACTATGATTGTATAACGGTGACATCTGATGACTGACTGGTCTGACATCTGTGCTAGTCAACTACAAGTCTAGCCAGATACTCGCCAAGGCTGATATGTTGCAGGTTCCATGAAATAACTCAAACCAGACTGTCCAGTATCAGAAGCCGGTGTAGTTCATCCGAGGCCATCCCACAAAAGTGCAGGACCCCAAAGAGTGAACTTCAACTGGTCATTGGCATCCCTACTGTTGGGCCTACCAAGTCTGATATCAGCAAAGGACAGTTTCAGCAGTACCAAGTTGGAAAGATAAGTGTCCTGTTTGACACTGACCACCTATACATGTGAAACAGCCAATAGTTCAAAACAATAATTAACCATACAGAAACTCAGTCAACTGATGACAGTTATCCTTAAATTCAAAGGACTAATAACAGTGATTTCAGTAACTTTATTATTTAAGATCTTGAAGTCTAAACAGACAATAATAGTAATTGTGTGAATAATTTTATATATATGTGTATACTCTTTTCCAACTAGTAGAAATAGAATAATAGTGCAATTATTAAACTATTTTACTGTACCTGAGGATTTATTCACTTCTTCCATTTTGTGGGTTCAGTGAATGTACATTTTACTTATCCCCTAGCATATAAGTAATCATAAGATAGTCACAGGGAGGAGACACCTTAAATCCTGGTACTACTTCTTACCAACTGGGCCAGGGTTTTCACAGTCTGACTATTTTTATGATAACAATACACCAGTGCTTCTTTCTAAGACTGGGGTATTACTTGTAAGGTCAGAACTCTTTACTGGCATACTCTTACATAATAAATAATTTTAAATAACCTCCCGCTACAATAACATGTTGCAATGGCTTTTCATTCACAAACATTACAATTTATATATTTGACTACATTGTGTCATATTTACGTTTCGTTATTTTATAAATTTATTATTGCAACATTATTCCAGTAATTTTTGATATATAATATTTTTCATGTTGCCGTCTGGGGCAAAAATGAATAAATTTCTTGGTGTGCCCACTCTAGAGCAAGCAAAACATAGCTTTCTGTATGAAATAGAGAATTTTCTAAGTTAATGCCTGCTACCTTAAGTGACTGCCCTTGAATAGTTTACTTTATATATTATGTCTATCTTTACAGTATATCTTTCTCATTAAACAAGATTAGAACAAGATTTCTGAGGTTTGGATCTATTGATACTGACTTCTTATTGTACGCACTTACTCTTATTCAACATTTTAAAAAGACATTTAAAAAACTCTTCACAAATGCTCTTCCAATGTGTTCTAGTTTCATGTCCTCTTTTCTTACAGATTGAGTTGGTTTCTTTTTCTCTTTACGCCCGGTTTCGGAAGCCTTCTACGTTTGGAACGCACCATCTCTGGCAAATGGCTCATTCACAGGTTATATTCATTTAATCCTTTTTCCTCATTTCTCGTTTTCTTTCATCTTTGTGACGACAGTCTTGTGGGATTTCTTAGACCGCAAACGTCTCCGGGGTCGACCCAGCCTTATGAATTGGGTCCGATACGCAGTTTCATCTTTGATCAGTTTCTTCCACTCTGTGCCTTTCCACCTTGTCACGCAAGAGCCATAAATATTATTGATGTAATTCCTCGTTCTGCTGCCACCTGTGCTGTTTTCCCTCTGTTCGTTTAAAATATGAATGTTGAGGTGCCAATTCTGAGATTTTCCTAGAAACAAAAGTTGGTCGACAATCAAGACTTCTTTCGGCTTTCTCTGAGGTGCTTCATTATCCTTCTTTCCAGAAGACCATCTTCTGTCTTGGATGGCTGAATTGAAATATTCTTTATTTGAACTATCCATTTTTGTTGTTGAAGTTTTTGTGGTAAAACCTGTCTATTTATTTCCCTAGACTTGATTGGCATAAATTTCAGAATTACTGAAAGAATATTGTCAGAGTGTATTTATGGTAAGACTGAGAATACATTTCATAAAGAATAATTGAATTATTAGACAGAAACAAATTGTTTTGTAACAAAAGTTAAATAGGAAGGTCACTTGGTATGGCTAACTCAGTGTTGTGATTTTGAGTTTACTAGTTAAATAGCAATTGTGTGTAGCTTTGTAAACAGACTTTTTGCTCAGAATTGCAGAGTCCAAAAATCTTTACACTTTTTACTTGAATGTTGCTAAAGAGATGGGCTTATCCGGCAAAGATTTATCAGACTTTGTAGCTACTTCTGTGAAAGAAGATAAGGAAGGGATTGAAGCAGAAAAGGCGGTTGAAAGGGAAAAAAGACAAATGGCATGGGAACACGAAAAAGCCAAAGCAGAGAAAGAAGCTGAAGAGAGAGAATAAGAGAGAGCATTCGTAAAGGAACAGGCTGAAAGAGCAGAAAAGAAAGAACAGGCCGACAAAGCCCACGCCATTAGATTGAAGGAATTCGAAATTGAAGGAAGAAGAGTCGAATCTGGTTCTAGCAATGGCGGGTTTAGTAGTTCTCAAGGTAGCGATGGGTGAAACATCTCTCATGTGGTGGCGCCTCCTGCCAGACAACAATTAGATATCTACTCAAAGGCTTCTTTGATATCTTTCTCTCTAGGTTTGAATCGTTAGCAGCTACGTATGGCTTGGAGCAGGAGCGATACAACATGAAGCTCTTCCAGAGTCTGATGAGATCTGCTTATGGTGTGTTTTTCAAAACGCCCACTGAAGAACAGAACAACTACGACATGTTGAAGATGGCTGTGCTTCAGCGTTTTCAGCTAAACGCAGAGACTATTCATAGTAAATTCCGTGTGGATAAGAGACAAAAAGATGAATCATTTAGACAATTTGCAACACGACTAGACACTTACCTGGAGATTTGGGGGTCCCTCAGCATCTTCCACGAATCGTACGAACGGTTGCAGGATTTGATTATCGCGGAGGAATTCAAAGACGCGCTCACTCCTGACATGAGATGTTTTCTGGCGGAGCATGGCGCCGAAACCCTTGAGAAGGTGGTACTGTTTGCTGATCAGTACAAGAGCGCTCAGTCGAAAGTGAACCCGTCCAAAAGACGCCCACACGAAATTCACCTCATAAAAAGGATTGCCGGGATAATAACTCCAAAAGTACGGACAATACAACACACAAAGCAGCTCAACAAGAACAATCGCATGATTGCCATGGGCAGGAACAGAGCAATTCAGTCCAAAGAACTGAAGACGATGTTGTAAATCGTGTGAAACCGATACACATTTTATATCGGATTATAAGAGGCCGGAAACAACCCCTTATAATGTCGCATGACTGATTAAGGGACCGACAGGGAACCATGACCCCCAGGCATATCTACAGAACCCCAGTCACCCCTCTATTACTAAGCAAGCAACCGTTGGTAACTAAATCAAACGGTGCTTAAATGATTCAGGCTTAGAATACTCGTTTCTAGTTTCCCTATCTTTGGTGAAGGCCCACCATTGCACTGATAAAACTGTAGAAATACAGGACACCGGAAGCGTATAAATTCTGTTATTCTTATGGTTGCGGAAATTGATTTTACAACCCGATATGTACGGGAAAAAAATCAATGCCACAGTTTTAGACGATTTATTCTAACCTCTCATTTTAGGAAGGAAATTTGTGTTTCTTGGAGATCTCTCGCATGACTCCAAACTGACACACAAGAGAGAAAACCCAAGACACGTCCAAGCGGCTCCTGAGTTGTCATCTCTAAACATCCTAAATTGAGTTGCTTTTCTACGGTGTATGGCAATTACTTCCATACTCCACAGGGAGCATATTACAGAGAGAAAGGTTTGGTGTATAGACGGGTGGGGAACAAGATACAGTTAGTTGTCTCATTACCCTGTCGCACCCGCCAAATGCAGGAAATGCATTCAACCATGCCCCATCTCATTAAATATTCGTTTGCCTTAGTAAAACAGGTCTCCTTGAACAACTCCTGGCCGGGTATGCGACACGATATTGGACATTTTGTTCGAGATTGCTCTGTTTGCCATAACTTGGACAACCAGAAGGACGAAACTACGAAGAAAGAGTTTGAGCAGAGTATCCAACACCCAACGTTTGATAACTCGTACCTCATCTCGACATTTATGTGTAGTAAAGCCGAGTTACGACAAGCGCAGAAGGATGGCGTTAACCTAGCGCCGTACTCTGAAGAGAGTCAGGTTAAGATAACCCATGCTTCAGCTGGAACTTTCCACAAAGAAGATGGGATTATTTATCGACGGACGAGGCAGTGAAAGCAACTCGTGGTCCCTCTACCCTTAAGACTCTCCATTATGAAAGCGGCTCATATATCCTCATCGTGGGAACATGTTGCCGTGCGACCCATGATGAATAATCTTAAAGAGGTTTACATTAGCCCAAACGATAGGAAGACGTCAGTCAGTACGTGCGAAGCTGTACACACTGACTAGCGAGCAATTCAAACGCTAGCCAGCGGTATAAAAAGGAGAGAAAAACTGTCGCATCGAGAAACTAAACCAGTGGACAGTAAAACCCACGAAGAAGTGACCGCATCAAAGCTGGATATTCTACAAATATCTTAGGATAAGTTATATGTGACATAATGTTGGGCCGATCTCTGCTATACTACGGCAGTAATCAGTTACATTTGTGGTACTGACTAATTATGGGCTTTTTACTGGGCCGGCACCTCTTTCTTTCTCTACTATGTAGCAAATATTTTGTATTTTAAAACATTCTTACACTTCTCTCAGTGTTAAGTCGTCATGTCTGTTTGGTTACCCGTTCATCCCTGCTGGGAAACTCGACAATCGTGTTGGTTAATCTCGGACGTGGCAGACATCAGACTACAGATTAACACTAAAATCGCCTTAGCGACTTTAGTTAAGCATTGATAAGTAGTGCCGAGTGACAAATTACCCGTCTGTGGACAGATCTCATACACGCACTTATCAGCCAAACACACCTGAGCTACAATGTTGCAATAGTACAGGCAGATGTATGAAGTTATTTTTAAATATTGCCGAGAGAGAATCGGATGTTTTCATCCCATATATTGGAGAGGTGACCTTTTGCATCCAGTGCAAAATTATTCTATGTCGGAAATAATTTGAGTTACCACATCTAAACACGTATGTTTTAAAACGATTGACAGACATTCGGAATAAAGGCATAACACCCTTTCCGACTGGATCCTGCTTAACATCGTAACAAACAAATGCGGGTGGGGGGGGGGAACTTAATATAATCTGACCCTTTTTGCAAGTCTAGTTCACTGTAAGATTCACTTGCCAATACGAGTACCAGGCTGCCACAGTTAAGACTAGAATCAATTCCATTTATCAGACCGGACTTTGTTTGAGCAATTTTGAGGACTTCATAGCCCAGAATAAACGCTACTACTTTAGTAAGAACAACTGGAATCTAAGGAACATAAAACACAGAGTCATAATGGAAACTTATTGTTAAAGTAACGACCCCCGAGAACATGTGTAAGAGTCCCATTCAAGTGCCTTTATTCATATGAGCAAACAATCTGTGAGCCAAGATTGGCTTGGTGGTACCAGTGGGGGTACGAATCAAGGGAACAAAGTGAGGGTAGAAGGGGCCTGACGTCGAAACATAATCCATTATCAGAGTGTCTTAGAGACGCGGGACCAGCTTTGCAGTTACTCCCAGATCTTACTTGGAACATGCTGCGCCTTTAATCTTGACCAGAGACGCAAGAACTTCAGTGATCTATCTGCACAGAAACCAAAAACCCAGCAGGAGCAGAAACTAGCAGTTGCAGCTAAATCAAACCTAAAAGCTACCATGTGACTTCTTACATAAAACACCATACCATCATACGGTGATGGGTATTTTCGGTTAAAGATTATTCAATATTTTTTCAAACTGTTAAAACTTAGTTGATTATTAAATTTGTTATTTGTAAATATACGCATTTATCGTCGATTTGATAATTTTGAATGTACTGCTTGTTTGTCTCAATCAATTAGCTAAATACACTCTAAACAGAGATATGCCATAATAATAAGAATTCCACTGAGTAAATCAGGGTGGGGGCTTGAAAGAGCTGAAATTAGTATTTGCTGAATTCTTCATAAAAGGCTGCGGATCACATAAAAGTTAACAATTGCCCTGCCCCAAGCAGCGTTGTTCTTGACTTCTGAAATCTTATGAAAACTCCATTGAGATAGAAGCATCATTATTCTTCTATCTACAACTATGCCAAGACAAATCTTGTGAGAAGGTAGACACCTTTGAGGACCCATATTAGATACTCTTGAGTTTTGGCCACTGTTGAACCACTACTGCAAAGCAGGCGAGGAAATTCCGCGACGTTGTATTATGGAGAATGTTTATATAAAAGAAATGAACGAAGGGTGTCAATAACCGCTACATGATGACAAAGATAATCAAGTTAACAATAAAGAAGTGATAACAAAACTGCTGGATGGTATCTATAATAGTGGATACATAATAATAGCTAAGACAAAGAGACAATGAGCACATCGACTGTGAAGACCACCGTACACGTAGACGTGTGGCCAGAATATCATTAAGAATTACCCCAAGAAGAGTGAGAATTAAAATAAAGCCAGACATTTCTGATGACAACTGCGAATTTTTAGAAGAGAAACGTGTTAATAACGCCGTATACATTTTACACATTTTTAAAGAGAGCTGTATACGTAAAACATATCTGCATGCGTGCTTTATAGGCTGCACTAAAGGATTCGGCATTGTGAAAGATAAAGACATTTATCAGTGTCACAAGCAGGAGTCAGTATGGCTTCAAACGAAAGTCAACGATCAAAACAATTAGTAAGGGATGGTCACTTAGGCCCTGACATGACAAGAAACCTTCAGCTAAGAAACGAAAACAACAAATATTATAAGAACGAGAAAAATAAAACGGGAGAGAACATAAAAATTTTAAAGATGGCACAGGAAAATGTAACGATCGAGGATGACTCGTCACAATGTGGTGAAAACAAAATTCGTCCATCTGTTTCTTCTATTATGCTTTTATAATTACCTAAGTTGTAATTCCAATTTTAATCAGCTTCCTATAATAGCTGCAGCTCTCATGTAATTCACTGCAATTTTATTTTTTCAAACCTCTCAGGTATGACAAAGTCATGTCATTCACTGAAATTTTTTATTTCTTCAAAACTCTCAGGTATGACAAAGTCGCGATTAATCGTAACTGCGCTCATTGTGCTATTGTCATACGCTTGTGTCAAAACACTTTTAGTAGATTACAATGCATGGTAAACTAGGTTAGACCTGATAACAAAGACGATTGCATACTTTTTGGTGAGGAGATGTTGCTTCATAACTGTCCAGTACGGTTAACATTTGATGTTAATAGCCATAAATGTATCACACATGCGGGGAACTGATAACAGATTCAACCGACTCAAAGACCTGGATGAGAGAAGAAACATGATATTTTCATTGCCCACGATAAAGTTTCTGATTGGTGAATAGTTCATTATTCTGAGAACATTTGCAACAGAAAGCGATGGCCAGGTAAAGGACAGCCTACTTTGAAGACTAAATCCTCCACTATGGGACAACGCATGTTCAATGGAAAATAGGACACCTTTTGAAATGTTTGGTCCAACCATCCAAACACGTGGTGCCTGGGAAAGGGTAGACAACCTCGATTCACACTGCATTAACTGAACGGGCGGCATTTCATTAGGATTCTAAGTCATTATATCTAACTATCTAAAACCATCCAGAACAAAGGCAATAGCGTTTTCGCTGAAAGGTCTTAACTGTATAGAATAGTCTGTATGTAGTACCAGCCATATACAAGTATGAGACTGTAAAGAACCTGAACGCAGAGTCAGAGCCTGCTCCCTTAGTCCATACGAGCGAAAAGACAGACAACAGCAGAGGTAACCCATTGAGTCAGAAAACACAAACATCACCTAGCAGACCAACGACTCGCCCTAAATTTGAGTAACACACATCATCAATCGAGAAGTGAAACATGCAACTTCACATTTTTACAACCACGTGATGAAACTTGGCTAATGTAACACTAAATGTACCATAATAACATTATTATTATGTAAATGTAAAATATCATTCTGTATAGTTTAATGCTATTTATTTTTGCTTTTGAAAATTCAATATGACACATGCTGGGTGATGCATGCTGTCTGATTAATTAATCCTCAAAGATGCTTACTATCTTCTTACACCATAATTGACACATCCATTCCTGAGTAAACCAATCAACACCGAAATTTAGTCCCAAACTGAACACTGTATTACGGAAATGTCATGAAACACAAACATTATATGAAATACAAATATCCAAGGTAATAATTCGTAATTCTTCCTTCAGAATTTAACAACAAGATTCAGCCATAACATCTAGCCATATTCTCCGCTCTACACGAAACCTTCCAGTTCACCTTCCAGTCAAAAACTAACCACCTCGTACCTTGAACTATTCTCCCGTGTTTCGACCCACAATCTGCACGAGGCAAACTCACGTACAAATCAGACTGACCACTTTTCATTCGCACTTAACATACACACAAGCCTACGCAATTTACTTTTCACGCAAACAACCCCTCTTACTTTATCATTTGCTTACACACACACACACTGACCATAATCATCATCATCAGCGTAATCATCATCATCATCAATACAATATACGCTTGATAATTGTATTACACTAATAATCATCATCATTACAACACATACTGTATTATACTGACATTATCATCATCATGTGACATTTACCCCCTTCTCCAGAAGAAAACACAGTTTTCTCATCAATCAATACCCTTTATCTCCCAAAGGAGCATAGGTCTTCAACAAACACATGCCAAGTCTTCCTCTCCTGTGCCATCTGCTCAAGTTCTTTCCATGTTTTCCTCATCATTTTCACCTCTGTTTCCAGTTCTCGTCTCCTTGTGTTTTTTGGTCTACCTTTGCCTCTCTTTCCCTGTGGATTCCAGAACAAGGACTGCCTTGTAATGCTATCAACAGGTTTCCTCAATGTCTGTCTTATCTATCGCCAGTGTCTTCTTCTCAACTCTTGTTCCACTGGCACTTGTCTGGTTCTTGTCATCAATTCCACATGTGTGACTTTGTCATACCATTTCAGTCCTTCTATTCTACGCAAGCACCCGTTAATAAAAGTCTGTAGCTTTTTAGTTGTTGTTTTTGCTGTTCTCCATGTCTCAGAGCCGTACAATAGGACTGACTTCACATTTGAGTTGAAGATTCTTATGTTCGTGTTGGACTTGATTTATCTTGTTCTCCATATGTTTCCCAAAGCAATGAAAGCTCTTCTTGCTTTTTGTATTCTTATTTTGATATCACTATCTGTCCCTCCAACTTTGTCTATATTACTTTTAAGATATGTGTACGATTCTTCATCTTTTAGTGGTGTTTCTTCAAGTTAAACCTCGTTATCATTTCTTGCATTTATTCTCATAATCTTTGTCTTTTCCCTGTGTATTTTCAGGCCCACTTTTTGTGACCTCTCATCGAGAATTTTCGTTTTCTCTTGCATCTGATTATGGTTATGGGACAGAAGAGCCAAGTCATCTGCAAAATCCAGATCATCAAGCTGTTTAGTCAGATTCCACTGGATTCCATTTCTGTTGTGTGATGTCGATGTTTTCATGACCCAATCTATTGCTAGTAAGAAAAGAAATGGAGACAAGAGGCATCCTTGTCTCACTCCCGTTCTCATCTTAAACGGTTTTGAAAGTTGTCCTTCATGAAGAACTCTGCATGTCATGTCTTCATAGGTCTTCTTTATTAAGTTAATGATCTTCATGGGAACTCCATAATGCCTCATCAATTTCTAAAGCGATTCTCTGTCTACACTGTCAAATGCCTTTTCATAGTCCACGAATCCGATGTATAGTGGTGAATTCCATTCCAGACTTTGTTCAACTATTATCCTTAATGTGGCTATCTGGTCTGTACAGGATCTATTTTGTCGAAAACCTGCTTGTTCATCTCTCAGTTGCTTGTCTGTGGACTCTTTTAATCTCTCAAGGATGATTCTGTTTAATACTTTTCCTGGCACTGATAGTAACATTATTCCTCTATAATTTGTGCACTCTTGTAAATTTCCCTTCTTAGGCAACTTGACCAGATAACCTTCCTTCCATTCTGCTGGTATTTCCTCTCTCTCCCAGACTTTGCCAAGTAATTTGTATAATATCTCTGTAGAGGTATCAATATCTGCTTTGATGGCCTCTGCTGGAATGCAATATGGAGCAGCTGCTTTTCCATCTTTCAGAAGCTGTATGGCTTTCTTTATTTCTTCTCTACTTGGTCGTTCACAGCTGATTTGTAGATCCTCTTCTGCTGGCTGGATGTCTGAGGGATTAGTTGGAGCTGGTCTATTGAGAAGTTCCTCAAAATATTCTGGCCATCTCTTCATTTGTTCTTGTATATTACTAAGCAATTTTATATTCTTATCTTTTATGAGGCCATTTGCTTGCTTATATTTCCCTGTTAGCTTCTTTGTGTTGTTGTACAGGTCCCTCATATTTCCTTTGGCTGCAGCTTCCTCTGCTTCCCTTGCCAAATCATCAATATATTTCATCTTGTCTCTTGTGATGTTTCTTCTTACTTCCTTGTTTGCTTATTTGTACACTTCATGAGTCTTGGCTTTGTAGCTTCTGGTTTTGATTCTGTTTAAATCTGCTTTCTTGTTTTTCCTGTCTTCTATCTTACTAATGGTTTCTGTTGTTATCCATGCTTTGTGCTGATGTTCTCTTTTCCTCAGTACTTCTTCACATGTCTCGTTCCATATATTTTTTACTTGTTGCCAGTGGTCTTCCGTATCTGTTTCATCTTCCAGCTGTTGCAGTACCTCGTATTTGTTGGTTACTGTGATTGAAAATTGTTCTCTTATTTCCTGATTTCTTAGATATCCCACATTATGCTGTTGTCTATAGCTATATGCTGTTGACAATTTCTTGAGTTTTGTTTTGTTTTAGCAAACAGAAGATGGTGGTCTGATACAAGATCTGCTCCTCTACGTACTTTCACATCATGCAATGATGATCTAAACTTTTTACTTATGCATATGTGATGAATCTGATTCTCAGTTCTGTGGTCTGGTGATATCCATGTTGCTTTATGTATTAGTTTATGTTGAAATATGCTTCCTCCTATAGCTAGTTGATTTGAAGCACAGACGTTTGCAAATATTTCCCTATTCTCGTTCATCATGCCTACTCTCTGCTTTCCCATGTTTTCTTCAACGCCAGTGCTGTCTGTTCCTATTTTTTGCATTTGGGTCCCCCATCAAAATTGAGATGTCCTTTCTTTTCTTATTGTCCAAGACATTTTGTAATCTGGTGTAAAACCCTTTTTTCACAGATTCTTCTTTATCGTTTGTTGGTGCATAACACTGGATGATATTTATATTTACTTTCTTTTTGGCTGATTTAAACCTTGCTGTTATAATTCGGGGTCCCATTGCTTCCCATTATATAAGTGCCTTTTGTGCTTTCATGGACAGCATTAGAGCCACCCCTTTCACTGTGGTGCACTCTTTCCTCATCATATCCTGAGGACAACACCATTTCTCCTGTGATCAATCTCCTCTTCTCTATGCCTCTCCACCGTGTCTCGCAGAGACCCAGGATATCAATCCTGTAATTTGACATTTCTGCTGCTACCTGTGCAGTTTTCACTTGTTCACACAGAGTGCGAACATTCCAGGTGCCAATCCTGGAGATTGTCTTAGACGAAAAATGGCTAATCGGCAACCCAGACTCCTTTCGGCTTTCTCTAGGTTGCTTTAAGCGCCTCCTTTCCAGAGGTCCTTCTTCTGTCTTGGGCGGCTGAGGTGATTTATATTCTTTATTTGACTTGTACATGTTTGTTGAAGTTTTTGTGGTAACAAGTTTTTTTAAGGGATGGTGTAACCAGCCCCATGACCAACCCTCCTTAGTCGCTTTTTACGACATGCCTGGTAGGTTACAGTGTTATTATTCTTTGCTCCCCTTTCGGGTCCCAGTAGCACACGCGGGTGAGTTTTCTCATAGAGTAAGGCAAATGTCTGAAACAATAAAAGAGTGTATTACATCTAGTTACAGGTAAATTAGCATAACATAATATCATTCAAAATTGTCTCATGAAAAATCTATCTGTGAATATATTATAAGTTATAGACGGGCAAAAGCATCCGCCAACACATTGGATTTTTCCTCAAGAGGTATTACAGAAATGTCATATTGTTGCAGCAGTAGGTACCATCTTGTTAACCGGCAGTTTGGTGATTTTGCCGTCCTCATAAATGCTAAAGGTTTATGATCTGTGTTAAGAAAAAGATGAGCTCCCATCAGATACTTGGAAAGCCTAGCAACATATCATACAATGGCTAGGCATTCTCTCTCGAGTGTAGCATATCTGGTCTCTGCTGGTAATAATTTTCGACTTGTATATAAGACCAGATGCAAAGTGTTTTTATGTTCTTGCATTAGGCAATCTCCTATTCCCATAGAAGACGCATCCGCCGTGAGGACAACGGGAGATAGGCATTAGGCAGCATCAAAATTGGATGTTTTAGTGCTACATCGCACTCATCCGTCCGTATCATGCTATATGGCATCCTTCTGCGCATCGAATACCAGAGAATAGTAAGCAATACTAACAACTGGGGAATGCAAATGTGGTAACGGATAATGACAATAAATGCATGAAACATCACAAGTTTGAATCTGATGATCCAAATCCACGAGATGTAGAAATGAACGAACATCTTGACAGACGTATAGACAGCATTAGATGGACCAACAGTGACGCTTACGTAAGGATACAAAGAGCAAGATGAGAATCAAGATAAATCCAGTGTGCACTAAAGACTAGAATCCTGAATTTAAATGTTAAGTCAGTTTCCATGTATATTTCTGAACCATGAAGAACCTCAAAACCTACTATAAAAAACAACTGATTCCCTGCATTACCCTGCTTTGAAAATGAGAAATACCAAAATGGCATAACAAGGTCACTAATAAGGAGCAAACGACTAGGATCCGACAAGCATTAGCAGTAACATTGCTAAGAAGAGGACTCCACCGTTGGGTTAGACACACCCTAACGAAACTCGACGTGAGCATCATGAGACAGTTCCAGCTCTGGAATACCAAAGATAAAATAGTCAGTGACGTATTCAAGCACATCTGGAGAAGTGGACACGCAATCAAAACCAAAATGACAAAGAATACACTGAAGGACCTTGTGCTTATGACATTCGACAGTGGGGGGTAGCCTATGTCTGCCGAAGACGCATGCTCCATGGAATGTTAAATGATATATCTTGTAAGACTTAAATTCCTCACAAGACTCACGGGACCTTGAGTAGAAACTGCATTTAAGGATTCTGGTGGTGACTCCCCTTTATTATCTTGTGCTCTTTCAATACTCAAGTCTAATATGAACTGTGTCCGTGTATCGGATAATATTTCATACAGAAACGCGAACCTACTGAATAACATTTTGAGAGCTTCTATTACAGCCGCGGAAGTGATTAATTTCATATGGCCTGCCTCGGGCCACCTAGAGCAAAGATCTACGACAGTAAGAATATAGCGATGTTCTCTGTCAGAAATTATGGGATGGGGACCTACAATATCCACTGCAAGTTTGTTAAATAATAAATAAATTCTTTAAGCGCCAAACACGGCGCATAAGGCAGAAACCAGTGCTCTCCAGGTTGTTCGTTGTGACGCCACTCCTCTTAGCTCTTGCACATTATTTAGGCCCAACGTTCTTCCTTCTCTTATTATTGTTCTTCTGAGTGTTTCTTTTGGTCTTCCTTTTTTCCGCTTACCCTCAGGAACCCAAGTGAGCGCCTGTAGTGGTATTCTGTTGTTTTGCATTCGTAGGACATGACCGATATATGACCATCGTCTTTTCCTTATATAGTCGGAGACATATTTCTGCCTAGAGTCTTCTCTTATTTGTCGATTAGTCTTGAATTCTTTCCAACTGATGTTCATGAGTTTTCTAAGACATTTGTTCTCGAATGTATTCAGCTTGTTCTCCAATGATTTTGTTATTTTCCAACTCTCACAGCCGTATGTTAACACTGAGATAACATTTGAATTAAACAGACGAAGCTTGGTATGTATATTCAATGATCGTAATTTCCAAAATGTTAGATAATCTATTGAAGGCGCTAGCTGCCAAAGCAATTCTAGTATGGATTTCTCTTGTTGTGTCACCATCCTGAGTCATTTTACTGCCTAAATAATTGAAACTTTCAACTTTCTGTAGTTTTTCCCCGTTCAAGATGATATCAAAGGTCTCGTTAGAAAAGTTCATAGCTTTAATATATTTTATGCCCTTCCCCGTCCATCTACACTCGCTGACACCCAATAAGTCCAACTTATAATTATCCATTTCTTTAATTAAATGGTCTACTAGATATGTCCGTAACCTGCAATGGTGCTTTCGGGACCCTGGCTTTGGGAAAAGTACTTTGGCACACCACACACGAACGACTATATGCCTGAATGTCTTTATTATAACCTGGCCAATAGAACTGTGATAATAACCTATTTTTGGTTCTAGATATTCCCATGTGGCCTGCGAACGGGCAATCATGTGCGGTTTTAAGCACCATAGTCCTAAGTGAACTGGACAAGACAATTTGCCGCTTTAGAGAATGATTTTTGGCAAAACATCTGGTTAGTATTTCATTCTTTAATTGAAAGCAATATCTCGCTGATTTAGTGTATTTAATATCAGCCTTCTCAGCAAAATCGAACAAAGGTCGTAGAGATAAGTCAGCATGCTGCTGTTCTATAAACGACGAACAAAGATCCTCGGGATCTTTGTTTGGCTTAGCAGCATTATTATTAAGTAAAAGTACCGGATCATTATCCACCTGTTGATCCTCGGCCTTTTTCTGTTCCCTAGTAGTGACTGCGTTGGCTACAAGGGAGTGTTGCTGATTCCAGCCATATATATCTTGCTGTTGGCAGTTCTGCACTTTCGGTAAATTGCCTATAATTAAATCTGCGATGGGAGAGTCGTGAACGCATGCGCTAACTGTACCTGATATGAAAGGGGTATCTATTTCGATAACCGCTAGGGAGTAGTATTCTACTCTGTCTCCAAAGGTAACGCATCTGCCAGATTTCCCGACGAGACACGACTCGTCAATGCATGAATGTCTCACTCCAATCGTCTTACATCCAGTGTTTCGTAGCACACTTGCTAATTTACCGGCTGCTAAACCTCGGTGTAAAGTCAAAGTGCCACCTTCCTCAATCGATAAAAACGCAGGCAAAGCGTGACCACAAATCAGTATCGGCTTACCGTTAGGTTCGAATAAAGGCTTACAACCTAGACAATCTTCACTTTTAAATGTTTCCAATACCGATGTAGCGTTTGCATGCTCTGTCTTCCTGGTCGGACATTCTTTTTGGAAATGATCCATCGCATTACACATGTAACAGTGAGCTTCACGACGGTAGTTATTCCTTGGACTTCCCATTGGGCTGGATTGTGGTGTGTTAGAAGCGCTTGGGCGTTTCTGTTGATTCTCTAAAAGCTGCCCCAGGTTTCCTATAATACTCCTTTTGCGAGCTGCCCAAGTTGTTAGGGCTTGGTAATTATGAGTGTGTCGTGTGTAGATGGTAAACAACACTAGGGATATGAATAACACGACGCCACTTTACAGCTCCATGACATTTAATAGAACATTCACATAAGTCCTGAACATCAATAATATCGTCACGCATGCATAACATCACACTCAGGCTGACACTGCCTGTAAGAAATAACTTATAACAATACTTCCACGGACTGGCTGACCGTCCACACACTAACAGTACACACAACACGTTTCTATGTGCGGCATTCAACCCTCGCACGAATTCATTCACCATCCAGGTGTAAATCACTTATCCCAAGTGATTATGATTTGGCGGCATGCAACATCGCCATATAAATTCTACTCCAATATAACTTCCAGGCGGACAATACTCAACGCCTTACTCCACTGTAGCTCCAAAGGCGGGACCAACTTGTCGCCTTAATATGTTCTCCACGAACATTAATATGTTCTCCACGAACATTAACCAAAGTTCCTATGATTGGCGGCATGCAACATCGCCATATAAATTCTACTCCAATATAGCTACAAGGCGAACAATACTCATCACCTTACTCCACTGTAGCTCCAAAGGCGGGACCAACTCGTCGCCTTAATATGTTCTCCACGAACATTACCTAAAGTTCCTCCAGAACACTCCTAGGCGGGAAGACGTCGCCTATACAACAATATGTCAGACATAATCACAATATTCATAATCACTATATCATTATCTCAACTGTCACATAATACGAGCATCCAGCTCGATCACAAATCACAGCCTCAAGCACACAGCTTGGCTATCAAAAAACACACAGACACCCTCTAGTCACATCCGGGTACTCTCTCAGCCACCCAGACTAGTTCACCAAACACGCTTTCTCCATGCGCACGCCCCAAGTCACCACATACTGACATGAAGCCAGACATAAACTCAATCCCTGAGTTAAACTTAAATATTGACAACCTCAGTGACCCTTACTTCCACTCACTCCATCATCCACCTCAGAAATATGACCTAACAGCTTACACCGACCCCCGGAGAAAAAAAAAAAAAATGATATCATCATTCTTTTTTTTTTTGAAAATTATATCTGACAAAAATGGGAGGTCGGCAAAATTCCAACATCTACAACAGAGAATTATACTATGTTAAGCCAAATTTCCGTGACTGGATTATTTACACGAAACTTCAATGGGTGAGTCACACTCTAACCCATACCACAGTTCTCTATAATGCTTCCTATTCATATGAAGCAAATGCTTATAATAATAATAATGTCCTACCCTTTCACCAAAATGAAACAAATGATATAGTTGTATGCAATTACATCAGCCTTGAAAAATTCTTGCACAACTATCAGTTATTTATCCTTATCAAAATACATCACAGAAAAAAAAAAAATCATCAACAATTTCTTATGATATCTGTTACAAAAATGTTCTACATCTCATTGTGAAAAATGTTAAGTTTCATACACCGCAGTACCCTAGGTACCCTACAAGAATTAAGATTTAAACAACAAACCATGATGCTTTATCACACTGCATCATTATGTCGTGTAACAACAACCAAACAATGTATAACAACCCAAGATGTCATATTTATAACGTAAGTCCTATAAAATTTAACGCATTCCATTATTCAAAGAATAATCCACAATTTTTAACAAGATTTCAGTGAATGGTGTAATTTACTTACTATTCAGCACCAAAGCTTTTACTTCTTCCTAATCCATTCTTAAAAGATTTAATTTCCTTCACAATGATCAGTTTAATTCACAAAGATAAATCTAATAATTCTTCTCATATTCCTTAAGTTCTTCAATCCAAAACTTTGCTTGGTCAAAATTGTATCTGTGAAGTTCTAGCAGATACTGATAACTCTTGCTCCACTGCTTCCTAAATTTCTACCATTATGCTCATCTCTAGCATGTTTATTCCCGCTTCTTGATTCTATTTGGAAAACAAAGTTGATACCCACATTCTTATACTCATTGTAATCCTTTCAGACAGAGGCATATCCCAATAGTCTCATACATTACAATTTCAACACATGCTATACCAATTGTTATTACTAAGGGCAATGATTTAATCAAAAATGTCATGCATTTAGCCATGACTGCATCAGTGTTGATACCCACAACTAATTACCATGAGACAGTTTGTCATTTAAGCACACTGCCGATGCTTTACCCTCAAAAACCACAACAATGTGCAATGCATGTAGTCAAATATCATGATCACAACAAATCAAACTGTCAACATTTCAAAATGCAATATCATTTGAACTATATAACTAAGTACATCAGCCCAAAAAATATTGCTCTCTGGCATCTGGTACTCTGCAAAGATCATCAAGGTATGAAATAACTGCTTAAAACAATTTATTCTGTAGACCCTCTCAGCAACTTGATGTCCGATCACCATGTCAAGACACTGTCAGTGGTAGTCTAAAGTACAATAAGTAGTGCCAAACCAAGGCTTATCTATCCCATCGGATACCTAAATTCTGGAAATAAAATAATGATCCAGATTAGGAAAGCAAATTTGACCAATTTTCAAAATGCATTATTTCCTTTCATGCAACCTCATACTCCACTGTCCATACCACTCAAACATTCTCTTCCGTGGTAAACATATATAAATAATGGACAGGGACATAAGCTCAGAGATAAATTTAACATAGCATGATCTTAAACCCACTTATTGTGTCTTGACTACCAGGGTAGTAAATTTCCAATTCTCATAATCAGTCACCAATTGCACTGTCTTCCCATCAGCTCTCAACTATCTTACACATAACGTGTGACACACTATCTAACACATCTCTTACCAGCACACAAGCAACTTCATTAATTATCACTACCAAGATCACAACAAAATCTCCAGATAACACAAGATCTTCAATAATGTGAAGAGATCATCTATGCTCCACTTATCTGGTGGTAATGTTTTGATGGCATTAAACATCAACAACTTCAGTGGCTCTTTACTTCTTTCTGCACTTTTGCCTTTGAAATTATAAGCCAGTAATAATTCTAATTGGGCTGTAATTCCAGCACCTTCTCCCTTGAGACCATCTATTACTGTCTTCCAAACCTCTTTCTTAGCAGTTTCAGTAGCTTCCTTTACTGCTACTTTGGCTACAGATGCAGTATGCTCTATCTTAGCCTTTTTGTAATGAAGTTCTGCATCTTCTGGTACCTTCTCCAAATCAGACAGATCTGTATCAGACGTAGTCGCGTGTTGCTCCTGCATAGATTTAACTTGATCCTTCAATGCTTCGGCTTGTTGCTCTAATCTTTGTTTTCCAGCTTTAAATTGCTCTTCTAGTGCTTGCACTTTATCAAAGAAACTGTTGGTTAAAGCACTAGCTTTCTCCGTCCTTTGAGACGACAGGACCCTGCAATGTTGTTCTTTAGCTTGAGTATTACCTTTATACTCAGCTACTATCCTGTTCCTAACCACCTTGAATTCATCATTTATTCTTTGATTACCATCTCTGTACTCCTTTATCAGTAACTGCTCAACAATCTTGAATTTTCCTTCTAATATTGCACACTTTTCCTCGAAGGTTCCCTCTTCCTGAATCAATTTGTCTATCTGTAACTGATCTTTGTCACACCAAAACCCCATTTTTGGCAAAACAACTTCTTGGGATGCATCATATGTTTCATCATACATAGGCCTAGACACTCCCTTCGTTGTTGCATAGACTTTTGTAGAAATTTGTGCCTTCTCACTAACACCCCTTTGGATTCCTCCTATAGGACATAAGTTATCTTTTCTCTTCACTGAATCATCACTGATCATAGTCTTCTTCAGTGGTACATCTACAGTCATGTTGGACCATTTCCCAACTGAGGCTGAAGTATCTTCACGATGGTTATTTGCTTGTACAGTAACACCTTTCTTCTCAATCTGAACAGAAACATTCCTTGTTTCAGTTTTCACCTTAGTTGATGCTGGTTCTGCTATATTAGTTTTCCTCTGTAAATTCAGTTTTGGTCTCTTCTTAAAATCCCTATATTCTGGCTGTATCATAGTCTCGAAGGTATTCTTCATTTTTAAACAATAAACTTTTATACTATCTCTATTTCTTACTTCTATACGAGAGTTATACACCTCATATGCATCACCATTCCTTATTGCTAACGCCAACTCTCGTAAAGCTATCCTTCTTCTTCTGTTCTCACAGGTTCGACTACACTCTTGCATAGGCTCATCACATGATGATGAAAATGAATCATCCATGGAACCTGCAGAGTTGCCCATGTCTAAATCTCTTTGGTGGTTGCTAAAGCTATTGGAATTCCGGATAACACTATTTAATGAAAGTAGTAACACTAAGAACTCTTACTACAATAGCACACTACACTAATGAAGTAGTGAATACTTAAATAAACAATTAATAATGCCAAACCTAAAGCACTCACTCTCAATACTCCAATATATAGTTATGCATACAACAAAAGAATCTACCGACATTCAGGAAGACAAGATGAAGTATGATGATGATGAAATACTCTACAATTACAAGAAAGACAAACAATAACTCACAGGCGGGGGGATAACAGATGATAGCTAAAGAAAAGTAGATTTAGATGTATACTACCACACCTGGAAACAAACAAGCACAATGGAACTGTAAAATAAATATATATTTACAAGATAGAAGAAAAGACACTAGAAAACCCCATATAAACATCACATGAGAGAAAAATAATTTACATGACAATGGATATACAAACAAGACTTGAACAGCTAACACCAATAAATGTTCAAATAATTCCACGGGGCACTAGACACCGAGTCTCTCCAAGACCGGGCCTCCCATACACTGGAATTAATTTTACAAAAACCTAGAGAGTAGATTAATACCAATTCCTTCCGGGAAAGAAAGACGTATTAATCTCACAAAAATATAGCCAAAAATAAACGCAACGAATACAAACACTGCAACAATGAATGACCACCAGGAAAGTTTTGAGTGGTATATAAACAGAAAAGTATATGTTGCAAGAAAAAAAAAACTTATCTTTGAAGTAGTGTCTTGAATAGCCGATCCAATCAAGATGTTGAAAGACTGCAATAATAGTATCAGAAGTACTGGGCGACAGCACTCCAGCTCACTGACACAGATTCTGAATAAAAAGAAACAGAAAAGTATTAACATCTAACCAAATCTATAATATAAACATTAAAGTAGGCCTATACACTAACACTGCACATAATATACTAATAGTAATGTAAAATATGTTTACAACAATAATTACTAAATAAAAGTAAATATACACTATTTAACTAAACTACTTAAAGAAGAAAAGTATCTATCCTAATATTCTACAAAATAACACAATACATCTGAAAAAGAAACAACAAATATTATATTCAAAATATCAAAGAACAATTTCAACACACTCAGCACAGCACAGAAAACAAAAACTAATAACAACAGACCCGCAGGAAAGAAGTAAACAAACGAAAACAAACTGCGCAAACCAGATGAAAACACACCTCACAAAGAAATTTACACAGACGATCACAACAGAAAACGAATACACAAGCAATCCATACTAAATTACAAAGAATAATACATATCTTATAGTTTTGAAGCTGCTTGAAGATCTTATACTGCGTTGTCAGATCCGTAGAAATGATATCTAGTGGTCCCGATGATGATGTAACAACCACAAGTTTACAGCACCAAGACAGTCAAACGTAGAAGATTACACAATACAAACTGGAAGCCAGCGCAGTACTTGAAAGATCGCTCGTCCGTGACGTCACAAATCAGTTCTAGGCCTAGCAGACTAGTTTCATCACCAGTGAGCAACTGAAGGCAGCAGTCAGTAGTAACACGCTTGACCCACTTGCAGGACGAAAGGTCAGCATACACGATCACACATGTAACCACACAGAATGCTCCCTATGCTTGATCCGATGTGACTGAAAATTTACAGCTAAACTGTAACTCCGATAATACTCGGTTACTTTGCAAACCGTCTCTCTCTCCGAAATATTTTAGTACAGAAATGAAGTCGCACGAGAGGTCATGAACTCTTACCCCGTGCCAGGTCAGTATCGGTGTAACTGCTGTAAAATATCCCGCTTGCCAATTCTGTAATTACTGTAAAATAAACTTGAAAAAAACTGCTACCGTGCTCCTTTAAACTTGATTTGAATACAAAGCTTGACATGCAGTTCTCAGAAAGGCCAGTCCTCAGCCATTTTGTTAATCATCTTTATAATCTGACGTTTATTATTATGCGTGATTTACTCTGTGATTTCTAAATTGCAGCACCGTATCAGACAAACGATGGTGTGAAGTGGGGGTTGGTTGATTTTCTACCGTAGTCCTGGGTTCAGAAATACCGGTTACCTCTCCTATTCGTACCCCAATATACTAGCTCACCACTTCTGTTACCAGTTGATTTTTCCTTTAACACTTATGTCACTGGGCGTTTCTGTTGATTCTCTAAAAGCTGCCCCAGGTTTCCTATAATACTCCTTTTGCGAGCTGCCCAAGTTGTTAGGGCTTGGTAATTATGAGTGTGTCGTGTGTAGATGGTAAACAACACTAGGGATATGAATAACACGACGCCACTTGTACAGCTCCATGACATTTAATAGAACATTCACATAAGTCCTGAACATCAATAATATCGTCACGCATGCATAACATCACACTCAGGCTGACACTGCCTGTAAGAAATAACTTATAACAATACTTCCACGGACTGGCTGACCGTCCACACACTAACAGTACACACAACACGTTTCTATGTGCGGCATTCAACCCTCGCACGAATTCATTCACCATCCAGGTGTAAATCACTTATCCCAAGTGACTATGATTTGGCGGCATGCAACATCGCCATATAAATTCTACTCCAATATAACTTCCAGGCGGACAATACTCAACGCCTTACTCCACTGTAGCTCCAAAGGCGGGACCAACTTGTCGCCTTAATATGTTCTCCACGAACATTAATATGTTCTCCACGAACATTAACCAAAGTTCCTATGATTGGCGGCATGCAACATCGCCATATAAATTCTACTCCAATATAGCTACAAGGCGAACAATACTCATCACCTTACTCCACTGTAGCTCCAAAGGCGGGACCAACTCGTCGCCTTAATATGTTCTCCACGAACATTACCTAAAGTTCCTCCAGAACACTCCTAGGCGGGAAGACGTCGCCTATACAACAATATGTCAGACATAATCACAATATTCATAATCACTATATCATTATCTCAACTGTCACATAATACGAGCATCCAGCTCGATCACAAATCACAGCCTCCAGCACACAGCTTGGCTATCAAAAAAACACACAGACACCCTCTAGTCACATCCGGGTACTCTCTCAGCCACCCAGACTAGTTCACCAAACACGCTTTCTCCATGCGCACGCCCCAAGTCACCACATACTGACATGAAGCCAGACATAAACTCAATCCATGAGTTAAACTTAAATATTGACAACCTCAGTGACCCTTACTTCCACTCACTCCATCATCCACCTCAGAAATATGACCTCCCTAGCTCTAATATTGTGTCAAGATTCTTTGGGTCACGTTCTAAGTCCGAACTACAGGCCGAGAGGACTTTATCTCTCAAGATGAGATCTTTGAGGAATTTAAAATCTTTACTGATCCCGGATAGACCTATCCAGCGTGTACATGCTTTTATGTTAGCAATAAAGTCGCCCAAATCCTGATCTTTACCGGGTTTTTGTTTTTAAAATGCATAGTATAACCATGTGAAGTAAGACTGTATTTGCGAAGCAATGCTTCTTTTACCACATCATAGTTGAGCCGGTCATTTACAGGTAATAAAAAAGTTTGTAACGCCTGGCCCGTGAGCAGATCGCATAACATGGAACTCCATTGTTCTTTCTTTATCTTCAGTGATATCATCTTTCCTTCAAAGCGTTGTAGGTACACGTCGATTAAGCCAAAGGAGTCAGTAAAATTTGGTAACTTTAAGTTATATGTATAGAATGGTTCCTTCCCCGAGGACTCTCTACACGAGAACTCATGACTAGAAGCTTCAAATTCTAATTTCTTTAGAGCAATGGCCTTTTCTTTTTCAATTTCTATTTGTTTGGTAATTTCCTCAACTTCCTTTTGGTAGTTCCCTCAACTTCTCTTTGTTTGGTAGTTTCCTCAACTTCCCTTTGTTTCGCCTCAACTTCCCTTTGTTTGGTAGTTACCTCAAATTCCATTCTCTTTAACAGTCTTTCATATTATCTTTCTTTTCGTTCCTCGTCCTGTTTTTGCTTTATTTCTGCATCTTTGAACTGTTCCATTGCCCGTTTTTCCAGTTCGAGGCCTGTTTTGTCTAACTGTTTTCCCCTATTGTTAAAGTCTCTGAGACTTGCCTCTTGCCTTCGCTTAATATTGAGGTTACATAAACCAGAAAAAAAGCTATATTTATACAAGGTATACAGCTCTGCAAACGGCAGTATGTATACGAATTACTAACTATACAGTGAAATATTCGATATTCATGACACAGAATGATACAGTTGATAGATGAAGAAAGCAGACGCTACAATAAGGACAACGAAAACTAGCAGGCAGGTGGTGGATAGTAATGTATAGAAAAGAAGAGAAAAAAATATAGATTTATATGCATCACCGAACCTGAAAGACAACCAACCACAATGGAACTAAAAAAAGAACTTATGTACAATGATAGTAAGAAAAATTACTGAAGAATACAACATATAAACTGGACAAGAGAGAGACTTTAAACGATTGCAACGCTTTCTACGAACTAAACCAACACAACTAACGTATATTATATTCAAAGAAATCACTCAGGGTGCTCCATATCATCCGAACCAACACATATGTGGCCCCTTAAGGGATTAATTTTAACAAAATCCTAATAGATTAACTCAACATCAGTTCCTCTATAAAGAAGACTAAACATTGAATCTAAATCATAATTTAAGCAAGCACGTAAGTTATGCACAATAACAACAAGCAACAGATGAGGTAAAGACAGGAATGCCAACAGTGTGGTACGCACGAATAAGAGCAATGAAAGCACAAAAATGACTTACTTGTTTAGCAGCCTGCCACTGTATGGTGCCTTGCTTAGTACGCGGTGTAGACTTCACTGTCTAAAAGTATTCACGCACAAGGGAGGAGGCAGTGAGCTGTACTGACGAGTCACCTTGCTGCAATGATGCCTTAGTTTTCAAACTATCAATTCCACTGCACAGGATGTGGCAAGCGTCGCATACTCTACCGTAAGGACGTATTGAATTAGAAATGTTTTTTGATACTGCAAAAGATGTGACAAACAGCGTAGACTTTCTTGAAGTAATAATGTTCACTGATACCTCACAAGATGCGGCAAGCAGCGTAGATTTTCAATATTGAAATATGTTGTACATATCACTGATAGTAGTCCTGACACTATGGTAAGAAGTACGTCAGTAACGACCACAAACAAGACGATAACAATGGATATATAACCGTATGTAAGTCCTCAAAAACAGCGTGTAGCTGTGCAACTGGCCACCTCTCAAGCGCTGATGAATGTCAACAAAGAGTATAAATTCTTGAAACAGAGTGTAGCTTCATCCGTTCGACACAAACTCAAGCGTTGATAACCGACACTGGTGGCAATATATTCTGCTCTTACATGCATATGTCTTGAATATTACGTGTTGCGTGAAACCAGTAATTTAAATCGATAGTAGGATGAACACGGCCTTGTCTTTGAAATTCAGCGTTGTGTGAACACGCCAACATACATGAGCGAAACTCTCAGGAATATAAGTAGATATTTCTTGACTGGCAACCCTGGATTGTAAAATGGCTGAATACTTTTGGCACGGCTGGCTAGATTCTTCTGGCGGGTACAATTTCCCTGAAAGAGACGGCAGAATGACACATGCTGGGTGATGCATGCTGTCACATTAATTAATCCTCAAAGATGCTTACTATCTTCTTACACCATAATTGACACATCCATTCCTGAGTAAACCAATCAACACCGAAATTTAGTCCCAAACTGAACACTGTATTACGGAAATGTCATGAAATACAAACATTATATGAAATACAAATATCCAAGGTAATAATTTGTAATTCTTCTTTCATAATTTAACAACAACATTCAGCCATAACATCTTGCCATATTCTCCGCTCTACACGCAACCTTCCAGTTCACCTTCCAGTCAAAAACTAACCACCTCGCACCTTGAACTATTCTCCCGTGTTTCGACCCACAATCCGCACGAGGCAAACTCACGTACAAACCAGACTGACCACTTTTCATTCGCACTTAACATACACACAGGCCTACGCAATTTACTGTTCACGCAAACAACCCCTCTTACTTTATCATTTGTTTACACACACACACACACTGACCATAAACATCATTATCAGCGTAATCATCATCATCATCAATACAATATACGCTTGACAATTGTATTACACTGATATCATCATCATCCTTACAACACATGCTCGAAGTCTGTATTATACTGACATCATCATCATGATGTGACAAATAGTATATTTGAATAACTAAAGTAACTGTGTCTGCTTTACTTTCTAACTTGTTAGATGTATGGTTGTTGTTTGTAACTATGGTAAAAGATTTATTCTAATATACTCTTAATTCATTTACATGGGGGCTCGAGCCAAAATAATAATTGTAAAAGAAATAACAATTAAATCATGCAGGGAAGGGATTGATGTGTGACTAGAATATCAATCCTCTATCTCTTCTTCACTCAATCAAGAGAGAGATACATATAACCATTCTACTCGTAAAACCCGGCTTCACAATTACACTCATTAGAAGGAAGAAACCCAATTTTATATAATTTGTTATGAGAAAGTGAAAGCTGGAATATATTATGATAACGAGAACGTTTTAAAAAAACAAGATATAGAGGGCAACAATAATAGAAGATACTGGGCGGTTTTACATCGTGGCTTAGAAAGAAGACAACAAATACAATTAATAAACAGCAGGTAGTGGAAAGACATGACCGTCATGGCTTGCCTCTATTTTGCTCTGCGGTAGTGGTCCAACAGTGGCAAAACTCAAGAGCAGTTAATGCGGTCTTCAAAGTTGTCTACCTTCGTACAAGATTACTTTTGGCATAGTTGTAGGCAGAAGAATGATTCTGCTTCTACCTCAAAGGATTGTTCACTAGATATTTCAGATGTCAATGCTGCATGAGGCGGAGCAATGTTAACTTTATTAAATGACCCGCTGACTTTTGTGAAGGGTTATGCAATTTTTATAATAGCCTGTTCAAGCACCCTACATGTTTAATCCAGCGAAATCACTCTTATTATTATTAGTGTTTGTAGTGAAGTCTGAATCATATCTCGGCGATCATTGAAATATGTACACCGCGCAAAACCCGTGAAAGTAACTGACCAATGAAACTTTAGCTTGGTACACGTTGGGTCAGAGATATGTTAGGCCATTCAATATGGAGACAACAAAAGTGTAGATATTGGAAATAATTCGGAAGGCAGTGTGTGAATAAGAATGGAGTACCTCGTTAAAGAAGGACCAGGTTTGATAGCAGGGATCATTAGCTTTAATCAGATATCTATGTTTTCACTGGATGTGGTGTAGGGCAGAAGTTACTGTGAATAGAAGATAGTTGAGCATGAACCATGTTGTGCTTCTTCCCTGTTTCGGCTGCTCCAGTGAAAAGTCGGATAAACTATAGAATAAGTTGGATATCTCAATTGATAGAGCTCATTCATAGGAGTAATATAAAGTTAGTTGCTTATCCTTTACAGGACGTGGCAATCAACCCCAGCTTTTATTGGCTGTTTGTGATTTTTCTAGGCAATTTTTTTCATTCAGTAGTTTGCCATTGCTTTCTGAACGGTACGGCGCTTATACCATTGTTAAAAATCCACACAAAGCGATCTGCTACCAAACCGCCTGCAGCAGGTTTCGAACCTGGTATATCTGGATTATGAAACTGCGTTCATATCCATTAGGCCACAGACGCCGACAGGAGTAATATAAGCCTGAGATATAAGACATCCGTTCAGAAATAAGGACAACAGACTTATTTTGGATTTTGCGTTAGGGCACACTGTAAAGTGCAATCTTTACTATCTTGCAATATAATACATTTATATACTTATTATGTTCGCAAATATTTTGTAAACAAAGTATTTCCTTTTTAAGTGCTTAAGGAGAAGTCATTTTTGAGTTACTTCCCTTGAAAGGAGTTCCGTCATCTTCGATCGGACTCCGCGGACGAATCTAGGCCTACTGCGATTTATTCTTTGCCTGGGTAGGAATAGATTGTTCTTGCTTCAGTATATCTATGGCCTGAATTTATACGTAGTGTTTGTATGAGTAGGACGAGTCTGTCTTATATATGTATATCTTTACATTTCTAAGTCGAACTATGTTGGTTGTCGCTAGAAAAGGTCAAAGGCTATGCAGCGGAAGTATCGCTAGCAGGGGGTGTGATTCATGGCTGTCATCCTGTCGGGATGTCGAATTTTGTTGTAGCCGGCTTATCGCCGAAAAAGTGATCTATAAGTAGATGGGGAAAAGTGATAGTCATTTAGACATGTTGTATGTACTTTACCCCAGTGTTTATTCTCTTTGGCCAAGGAATGGCAAAGTTATATTTCGCATAGAAAGGTAAAACCACAATTTATTATGAACTTGGGCTTCGCCATCGTTGTCGATAAGCAGATGCACAGTGGTACTTTTGAAAAGAATATTTATTCAAAGGAAGATGACATTCCTATGTATCAGCACTAGATTATATGATATTATTCAATTACCTCTATGATAGAAGCTATGAAGAAATGAGGACATTTAACGAATGACCAATTTTGGTCTGTATCCAATAGTGAGTGAAGCTCACGAGAGAAGAACAGCCATGTTGAAATCCATATACTTTGTATTTATCGAGTGAGAAAAAGGGATGCCTGTACTATCGCTCGATGAACCAAGAGATCACTGCTACATGTGAGAACCCATGTCTGGGATTCCTATATCTTTATGAAAAATATATATATTGAACTTTACGTGAAGGGATATTCGCTAGACGAGGTTAAGTCTAGGAGCCTTCCTATATATTGGTTATGGACTGACGTGCCCAGTCAGTAAAGCCAGATGATTTACATGATGGAACTCTGAATGCTTATTTACGAATGCTCCATTATGATATTTGCCAAGCATGAATGCTAACTTAAGATGATATTCCCGTGACCAACATTATGCTGTCTATGTCGACATTTGTTCCTGTAACCATACACGTACTGTCCAAGTGTGCGTCTCATTAAATGTTATAAAAAGACCACCGTAGTTCCAGTACTTCTTGAATTCGAACAGTGTGAGTATGAGTGATGTACTACCAACCTGTCAACTCTATCGAATCATTCTACCATTAGCGTTCTGACACTCATATACACACTCATTGTCTACACTCACATTCTTGTCAGAGCCTCATCACGTTCCAGGACAAGATGACCTGTATGACCAAAACTGTGCTGGGTTTAATGAGTTGACAATCGTTACACTTTACCACACCAGTCCCAACATCTACATTTATCAACTGGTGGACATTCACGGCATTTAACAAATAACGTGATTTAACAACTGGTGGGCCAGCTTCCTGGGTCAACCTGCACAGTGACCATATTGAGAAGTAAACTACTGAGACCAGACCGTTCCTTGTGGTCTGTTACGACACACAAATACATCAGCAGTACAACTCTACAGTGATGTCAGCGTGACCTGTCCTGTCGACAGTATGCAGTAACTAGGTCAGCGTTTGTTGACATTTGGTTCGTTGGACATTTGCCATACAACTGACAGTGTTACACAGCAAGCTTGGTTGAAACATACAACATTACACATCAGGACTGGAGAATATTTGACAGTGTTTGCGAAAGGAAGTGTTATTGAACTGAGAAGTCCTACATCGATTGTTATCATTCACATCAACGATGGAGCTTCTATTTCTGTGTTGAATTTAAAATAATTAGACCAGAAGTATTTGTTTAATAAAGTACCACAGTACTGTACTATTAGGCAGTGTAACTGAGCCTTCTTTACAACACATTCTTTCTGCAACACTCTATTTACATCATATTGCCATACTATTTATGCATTTATGTATTTATGTTTAAATATTTATATGTGATATTTGTTTGTATCCAGCGGGTTGTTGTTTCGGTTGGGCGGAGTCTCCCTTAGATCATACCACGTGATAGAGGTCGTCTATTGTGAGCGTTGTCTATAGGGTGAGCAAATTTCCGATACTGGAATTTGCAAAGCGACTGCTGTTGCTATTTTTTTTGGTTAGTTGTGACGATATGGTCAGTGTTGTTTTCGGAATTTTCTTCACATACTTTAGTTTTGTTTTGATTTGTTTGTAATTTGTTGGTCTACCCTATTCTATCTTTCAGTTCTATTCTCAATTTATATTTATATACTGTGGCGTTATTTGTATTTGTTATCCTCTTGCGGTTTATCTTTTATTGGTTTTCCCATTTGATTTATTTCATTTCCGCAAATGTTTTCATGTTCTTCTGTATAACTGTTTTGTTTTGTGCCTGATCGACATACACTATTTAAAATATAGTTGATCATATAAATTGATGTAAAAGAATCAACTGATAGTTAATTGCTATTACTAAAGGTACACAGTTGATGATATAAAACACTATTTCTGGTGCACTGCACTTATATTATAGAGTGAACCAGCAACTTATAGCTGTTATTATATAAGGATTTATACAAGACCTTTGTAAGGCTTGTTTCCCACAGTGATTGGGATAGTTAAGTACTATTTTCCACAGGTAACAAAGTTATTATACAAGGTCTTTGATTAAGACTAAGAAAGTGAATTTATTTACTTTTGCAAATTACTGATCTTATTAGGCAAGATGTCTACATTAGATTATTTTATCACACAAGGCAAAGCTCTTGATAAGACTGGTCAGCAATTAGAAGAATGGGCAGTTGCTCAATATGACAAAGCATTAGCTGCAGAAGAGAGAAAAGTTGCTGCTGCTGCTGAAGAAAGAAAAGCATTGATTGAAGAAAAGAAATTAGCAGCTGAGGAGAAAAGATTAGAAGCTGAGGGAAAAAAATTACAAAGAGAGGATGAACAAAAGAAATTGCAGATACAGACTGATGAAAAAAGATTCCAGATGGAAATGGAAAAAGAGAAAAGAAAAGATGAAGCTGCTGCAGAAGAGAAAAAAGAATAAGAGAACATGAACACAAAAAAGAACTTTTAGCATTTGAGTTAGAAAAGTTAAAGTTAACAAACATAAGTAATGTTAATCAAGCATCTAGTGGTAATGGTAAACCCTTTACTTACAAGGTCAAGGTACCAGCGTTCAACCCTTCCAGTGATGACATAACATTCTGGCTTAATAGATTTGAACGCTCTTGTCGAGCTCATAATGTAGATAAATCACAATATGCTAACCAGTTATCAGAAAATCTGAAAGGTGATTCTTTGACTAGTTTAAGTTTGGTTGAAGAGGCTGACAAAGATAACTATGATGTTATTAGGGCAGCCTTATTAAAGAAGTATCAGTTGTCTGAAGAGGGTTATCGGAAGTTGTTTAAGACAATGGTGCCTGAGGCAGGTGTAGAATTCTCAGAATTCATTGCAAGGACACGTCTTACATTTGATCGTTGGATTGAGCTATCCAAAACAGAAAAGACTTATGAAGCCCTTATGGACTTGATACTCAGAGACAAGATTATGTCAAGTATAAATAAACCTTTCCTGGAATTCTTACATGAGCGTAAACCTAAGTCTCTAAAAGAAATGGAACAGTATTGTACCCAATACGTCACTGCACATCCGGACGTAGCTATTAGCAACAGTAAGGTTAAAGAAGGTATGCCAGTTGCTTCTGCAACACCATACAACCCTAATCACTCTCACAAATTCCAAGGACCACAAAATAGGTTTAATAAAAAAGGTAACTATTACAGTTATCAGAACCAAGGTAACCAATCATTTCAGGGTTCTTCTTCGAATACCTGGAGAAGAGCTGACAGCCCTCGATTCAGGGGTGGTCATAATTACAGGAATTTTCGCAAAGGAAGTCATTCTAGAAACTATCCAAGTTTTCCTTCATGGAGACAACAAGATCATAATACAGAGATACTCATTATAATGAATATGATGATAGTAACCAAAGGAGCTATGATTCAAACCCGAGTAGGGGTTATAATAGTGGAAACAATGATAAGTACAGAGGCAATAATAACAGAGGTAGAGCACAATTCAAAAAAACATAAAGCTCATTACCAGGCGAACTCTGCACAGCAAGAGTCCCACGAAGCCTATATAAACAAAATAAAGATAATGATGACTCTAATAATATGGCATGTGCCGCTTTTGATTTTGGGAGAGCATCTCAGTGCCCCCAATGCAAAACATTATTTGAGCCAACCACAGTGTCTACTTTAAGCTGTGGCCATCCTCTTCCCGCTCTTCCTGCGTCAATCGCGCATGATGGGAGAGGTTCTCTTGTCTTACACAAAGGTTTAGTAAATGACAATCCAGTCTCAGTACTTTTTGATTCTGGATGCACAACTATTGGGGTTAGGCAGTCACTCATAGATCCTTCTCATTCTACAGGCAAAGTAGTCAAATGCGTAACATTTGGCGGCACCATAGAGAAATACTCTACCGCTATCATTAGGATTGCTACTCCTTTCTTCACAGGAGATGTACACGCATGTCTTTTGCCGAATCCGATCGCTGATCTTATCATCGGTCGCATTCACGGAGTCAAAGAATGCACTCCGGAGCAAATTTCCGTTTGGGAAAATCAAAATATGCAATCTGCTAATGCGGTAGTCACTAGAGCTCAAGCTCTCAATATGCCTGAAACTTCATCTGTTGAAGATAATGAAGTGCATAACCAAGATGATCCCTTGGTAATTTCTCGTGACTCGTTTATAAAACAACAAGAAGAAGATCCGACTCTTAAGAAATTCTTCACTCTTGTAACGAAAGGTGATCCGAATAAAGATTCAAATTGTAAATCTTGGATTACAATGAAGAATGGCGTACTTGTACGTATGGTGCAAGACTCCACTAAGTCAAGTCATTCTCAGATTCTTGTACCCAAGAATTTGAGAGTTAAGATCTTACAACATGCACACGACTCTCAGTGTGCTGGTCACATGGGTTTTTCCCGTACAAAGTCAAGAGTTCTTGCGGCTTTCTTTTGGCCTTTTGTGAACAAGGACATACGGATCTATTGTCGATCCTGTAAAGTATGTCAAGAAGTCAAATCCAAAGGTCCTCGTCATGCTGCGCCTATTCAGGCTGCAGATATTCCTATTCGTCCATTCCAGAAAATGGCGATAGACATCATTGGTCCATTCAAGATCAAATCTGCTAGAGGACATCAGTTTATCTTAACGTGTGTAGACATGTGCACACGTTGGCCAGAGGCTATCCCTCTAAAGAGCATTACTACCGCTGACATTGCAGATGCTCTTTGGCTTATATTTTCTCGGCTGGGATTCCCCGGAGAAATATTATCAGATCATGGCACCCAACTGATATCGGATACCATGTCTCAAGTAATGTCTACTCTACAGATAGAGAGATCTTTGAGTAGCATCTATCATCCTATGTCCAATGGGATGGTCGAGCGACTAAATAGAACACTTAAGAACTTATTAGGGAAGATAACTGAGGATCATCCTCAAGATTGGGATAGGGTTTTACCCGCGGCCCTCTTCGCGTACAGAGAGGTCCCCAATGAACATACAGGGTTTTCGCCCTTTGAACTTGTCTTTGGCGCGCGACCGCGCGGCCCAATGTCTTTGCTGCATGATCTTATAACAGCTGACAATATTGACGATGACACAAAATCTTCTTACGAGTATGTCATCGCGCTGAGACAAAAGATTATCGAAGCATGCAAATTGGCAACGTCCTCTTCTGAATTTGCTAAGCAGAAGGCAAGACAATTTGCTAATAAGAAGAGAACTTTACGACAACTTTGTCCTGGTGACAAAGCATTTGTTTTGCTACCTTGTCGTGAAAACAGACTCCTTATTAGTTGGAAAGGTCCGTACGATATAATATCGAAAATTTCAGATGTTGACTACATCGTCGATATTAACGGGAAGCATAAAACCTTCCACATCAATATGCTTACGGAGTTCCATGAACGTCCTGACTATCTACAGCCTATTTTCCAGGCAACGGACGATTCTCATGTCAAACATGGTCATTACTCATCACTGTCTGTAATACAGGATGAGGAAACAAGTTTTTCGGATGTTAATCTTCCGCTTCCAATGATCCCACTTCATTCTAGTGAATCATGGAAAGACGTTACTGTTTCTCCTGATTTGTCTCTAGGAGAACAGCGACAAGTTTCGTCTATGTTACAAACATTTCAGGATGTCCTCACTGACATCCCTGGACAAACTCATGTCATTGAGCATGACATTGTTCTAACTGAACATACTCCAATTAGGGTTAGACCTTATCCTATCCCTATACATTTCCAAACACAGGTTGAAAAGGAGTTAGATGAAATGATAGATTTACAAATAATCGAACCATCCACTTCTGCATATTCTTCGCCGATGGTTATTGTTCGAAAAAAAGACAATAACATACGTCTTTGCGTTGACTATCGCAAATTGAATCAAGTTACGAAGTTCGATGCTGAACCTATGCCTTTACTAGAAGAGTTACTTACTCGTCTTTCTAAATCGCATTTTTTCACTAAACTTGATTTGTCTAAAGGATATTGGCAAGTTCCATTATCCGAACGCGCCAAACCTCTTACCGCTTTCTCTACTCCCAGAGGCCTTTTCCAATGGAATTTTATGCCTTTCGGCCTTATGAACGCACCAGCTACATTTGTACGCATGATGCGTCGAATCCTATCGTATCGGTCAGATGTCATTGCTTATCTAGACGACATCTGTCTTTTCAGCGATACTTGGGAAGATCACTATTCAGGGTTAGTTGAATTATTATCAACTCTGCGTGAGTATAACCTGACAGCAAAACCATCTAAAGCTTGTATTGGCTTTAGCGAAATTGCTTTCTTAGGCCATCGAGTAGGTCACGGTTTCTTGAAGACAGAAGACCATAATATCACTAAGATACTTAACATCTCTATCCCTAGGACTAAAAAGCAAGTGCGAAGTCTTTTAGGTCTCATACAATTTTATGGACGTTTCATTCCGAATCTGTCCTCTATCATGGCACCTCTCTCTACACTATTAAAGAAAGGGGTCGCCTAACATGGTTCACTGGTCTCATGAATGCCAATCTTCACTAGAGAAGATCAAAACTATGTTTTCATCACCACCTATTTTAGTGTTACCTACAACAGATAAGACATTTGTTCTTCGTAGTGACGCTTCATCCACTGGGATTGGAGCGGCACTAATGCAAGAGTACTCTGGAACTCTGCATCCTGTAATGTATATATCCAGAAAAATTAATGCTGCAGAAAGGAATTACTCGGTTTTAGACCGTGAATTATTGGCAATGGTTTGGTCAATTCTCAAACTCCAAAGATTCCTTCTGGGCGCGCATTTCGTAGTGGAAACTGACCAAAAAGCTCTTACGGCTATCCAAAGTAAGAACTTGAAGAGCTCGAGATCAACTCGATACGCAATCGCTCTTCAACCTTTTCATTTCTCTGTACGAGCTATCCGTGGTTCAGAAAATGTGATGGCGGACATTCTGTCCAGATGCCCACATGATGCCACTTAACTGTTAAATATTGGATCTTTTTTAATATGTATAACTTTACAACAGTTATTTTTTGTTTCTTTACTAAGATACACATTTGTAATTTAATAATAGAATGATGGTATCGCTACTTAGCGGTTTATTGATGTTTATTCACCGCTGTTCTTTGATGATTGTTTCTTCATAAATCATAAATTTAAGATTATAGTATGAATTTTTGGTATGCATTGTATAATTACCAGAATTGTATTATACGTAGATCACACCTTCCTGGAAACATTTATTCGTAGAGAAACAATTTCTCTCAGATTTTGAGATATATTCTCACCGGTCATATTAGGAATTATAGTTATTCCTGATATTTTCATCTGCGCAGTATTCTTGCGTTGTGAGCCTATTGTACGTTGCTCCTAGATGTATTTAAAAAAAAAAAATTTTTTTTTTCCCGGGAGGTGTGGTAAGACTGTAAAGTGCAATTTTTACTATCTTGCAATATAATACATTTATATACTTATTATGTTCGCAAATATTTTGTAAACAAAGTATTTCCTTTTTAAGTGCTTAAGGAGAAGTCATTTTTGAGTTACTTCCCTTGAAAGGAGTTCCGTCATCTTCGATCGGACTCCGCGGACGAATCTAGGCCTACTGCGATTTATTCTTTGCCTGGGTAGGAATAGATTGTTCTTGCTTCAGTATATCTATGGCCTGAATTTATACGTAGTGTTTGTATGAGTAGGACGAGTCTGTCTTATATATGTATATCTTTACATTTCTAAGTCGAACTATGTTGGTTGTCGCTAGAAAAGGTCAAAGGCTATGCAGCGGAAGTATCGCTAGCAGGGGGTGTGATTCATGGCTGTCATCCTGTCGGGATGTCGAATTTTGTTGTAGCCGGCTTATCGCCGAAAAAGTGATCTATAAGTAGATGGGGAAAAGTGATAGTCATTTAGACATGTTGTATGTACTTTACCCCAGTGTTTATTCTTTTTTGGCCAAGGAATGGCAAAGTTATATTTCGCATAGAAAGGTAAAACCACAATTTATTATGAACTTGGGCTTCGCCATCGTTGTCGATAAGCAGATGCACAGTGGTACTTTTGAAAAGAATATTTATTCAAAGGAAGATGACATTCCTATGTATCAGCACTAGATTATATGATATTATTCAATTACCTCTATGATAGAAGCTATGAAGAAATGAGGACATTTAACGAATGACCAATTTTGGTCTGTATCCAATAGTGAGTGAAGCTCACGAGAGAAGAACAGCCATGTTGAAATCCATATACTTTGTATTTATCGAGTGAGAAAAAGGGATGCCTGTACTATCGCTCGATGAACCAAGAGATCACTGCTACATGTGAGAACCCATGTCTGGGATTCCTATATCTTTATGAAAAATATATATATTGAACTTTACGTGAAGGGATATTCGCTAGACGAGGTTAAGTCTAGGAGCCTTCCTATATATTGGTTATGGACTGACGTGCCCAGTCAGTAAAGCCAGATGATTTACATGATGGAACTCTGAATGCTTATTTACGAATGCTCCATTATGATATTTGCCAAGCATGAATGCTAACTTAAGATGATATTCCCGTGACCAACATTATGCTGTCTATGTCGACATTTGTTCCTGTAACCATACACGTACTGTCCAAGTGTGCGTCTCATTAAATGTTATAAAAAGACCACCGTAGTTCCAGTACTTCTTGAATTCGAACAGTGTGAGTATGAGTGATGTACTACCAACCTGTCAACTCTATCGAATCATTCTACCATTCGCGTTCTGACACTCATATACACACTCATTGTCTACACTCACATTCTTGTCAGAGCCTCATCACGTTCCAGGACAAGATGACCTGTATGACCAAAACTGTGCTGGGTTTAATGAGTTGACAATCGTTACACTTTACCACACCAGTCCCAACATCTACATTTATCAACTGGTGGACATTCACGGCATTTAACAAATAACGTGATTTAACACACACTTTGCCTAACCTACACCTTTTTGCGTGAAGGAAAAATAATTTGGCCTAGATGTTCACCCAGACGGTAGAGGGTGACCTATATAAAGCCGGATAGAACGAAAGAAGGTCAGGCATTAAGGAAGAAATTCTAGCAATTAATACATCACTAGGGAACAGAGGATTTAGTGTGAGGCTAGTGTGGGTTCCAGCACACATAGGTATAGTGTAAGTAAAAACAATATAAGAGTAGGACTGGGAAGGTCGGAGATCAAGTGCCAAGTGAAGCTAACTATAAACGAGGAATGGAAGACAACATGGAAGAACAATAGAAAAGGCAGACACGCGTTCAAACTGCTGAAAGAACCAACAAGGACGTGCCAGGTCAGAGAAGAATTAAAGATACCATCGAACAAAAAACTGTGGCGTCTCCGTCTCGGTGCAGCATACTATATGATAGAGGAACCACACTGCCAAGAATGTCAGGAAGAAAATGACATAGAACACTACCTGATCCACTGTAAAAAGTACGGACAACAAAGGCTTGAATTAAAAACTTACTATAGAAATCACAATATAGACATGACAGGTGATAAAGGTTTTAAGTGTAGATGCCCCAGGAGACGCCCAATCAATACTTAAAAGATATATACATAAAACAAAGGAAAACATATAAGGTTGGTACTTCAGAAAAGACATTCAACCAAATAGAAATTAAGCAACAAGAACTAACAAATCATTAAAAAAAAACAACTTACTAACAACTCAAAGGACATGGAAAGACAACGAGGTATTAAAAAAACAACTTAAAAAGTAAAGGACAATAGTTATCGATAAACAATACAAAAGAGAAAATAAAATGGACAAATACTAATATAAATAAAAATCAGCAACTGCAAAAGACAATAGTTATTAAAATTGAATACAAAATTAGTAAATAAAATGACACTAAATACCCCAATTATAACCAATCTTCAGGTTGAACAGAGTAGACCAAGATGGAACGAGAAGAGGCAATACAGTCAGCTGTTAAGTGCCCGCTCTCCACCCATCACTTCTTCAAAACAACAACAACAAGAAGGACACTTGCCGCGAAACTTAAAAAGTACAGGACGGATTAGCAGCATCTGCCATAAGCTTCATTGCCATTTCCATTTGTGTGAGCAGACTGTATTAATTCTGGAAAGCCTGTCTGTTTGAAATTGAGGGTAAGCAAGATATGACTTAAATATATATATATATATATATATATATATATGCTTTCTACATCTGAAGAGCCAATATTAACAATAAAAACTATGATATTAATAATAAGAGGAATTTCGCTGAATTAAACCAGCTACGGGCTTGTACGAGCTACATTAAATTGCATACCTGTTGGGGACTTTGTTTATTTTGCTCTAGGCACTAAAAGTTGTGTTATTCATGTTTGTAGATTAAGATCGAATGTTCTCATCTTTTCGTGTTCTCATTTTGTTTTTCTTTATATTCTGATTATTAACGGTTTGTCATTGACCATGTTTCTTTTGTTATTAACCAAGTGTCAAAGGGGATTCACTGTGTGACGTTTTCTGATTATCGTTGACTGTCAACAAGGTCAAACGTTTTCCACAACTTTAACACCTGTGTAACGAAATTCATTCAAGTAATCCATGTAATTTAAAGAATTCACAACAACTCCAGCAAAGACGACTGAATATATTTATTAAAGACACAGTTTTAACAATATTTAACGAAACTTCATTCTGTGTATACAGCTACCACGTTTTAACTCAATCTTGGTTACATCAATAGCACGTAGTTGATGTTCCATAATTACATTATACTGTTCATGGTCATTAGCCTTAAATTTCATGCTAACATTCGCATGTTTGATTATTGATACAGTTCGTATCTAAAACAACGTTGAATTTATAAACTAGTGCAATGTTGCACGCTTTCCTTCGTCTGCATTAACTGTATTATGTGATTGACAGCATAATATATTTGAATCTACTCTTTATTCCATTTTGGCTTGACACGCCATTTACTCTTAAAATGTTAATTAGTGGCCAATTCTGTTATCGAATAAATTAATCACCCCGACCGAAACACTTTGCACCCGTACCTCAGGTTGGACACCTCTGCTAAAGTGTGTATGATAAACTGGAACAAGGAAATGTAAGAGAGGAGTAGTGGGTTAGGATTTGTTGAGGCTACGTTCACCCTTTAAGCACTCACGTCTGGGCCCTATATATCAAAAGGCTTTTACATGTAAGCGTTATACTAAGTTGCATTGATGAATTTAGAATGACAAATCCTCAATCTCATCCCCCTCCCCCGCTCCCTTTTAACTACTGAACGCCCCCTGTCGCCTCTTTTCCCTTATCGCCCCCTTGGATCCGCCCAACGCCCAAGGGGAACGGTATCGCCCACTTTGGGAACCACTGGTGTAGTGCATTAGAGTAAACGTTATCACGTATTTATAGGAAAGCAATGTTTACGTGAAGCTTTAAAATATAACACACTGGCGTTAAGTTTTGGCTTGAAGAAGAGTATGTTGACCTGATTGTTGCGAGTAGCTGTTAGCTTGACACTGTTATCATTATCCCTTGAAAATGTAAGGAAGAACGTTTATCTGTGATCAGATAGTAACGCATATAAATTTAACAACAATACGCAATTTAAAATACCATGGAAGTATTTTGACTGAAAGAGAGTTTGCAGCGACTTACCAACTGTAACTACCACTCAAACATCAGAATATCAGTACTGAAACCATATGACAGATTATTAACAGTATTTTCTTACCAACTCTTTGCTGTCGGTGTCAAAAATAGTCACTGACCAAAGTGCAGGAAGGAAAACCATGTCCTATGAGATGAGACGCTTAAGAAGGGCTATTACTCTTACTAGGAGAGACAGGATGAGAAATTATGAAATCATAAAAATGTCGGGAAATACATCCTCCATCATATATTTAGAAACACAGAAAATCAAGAGGTTTGGTCATCTGATGTATGGAGTCCGATAAATTCCCATGAATCGCCTACAACAGCAGAAGACCTGGGTTCAGAACACGGGGAAGACCAACAGACAGCTGGATAGACAACATCATAGACAACCTACAACGACATGGGCTCACAGCAGCCAGGGCGACACACATGGCTCGGTAACGCAAACTTAAGCTCCCCACTACGCTTCACGGCAATAGTGGAATGTGTGACGAAATAAGTCGTGCACGTTTCATAACTCTCATCCACTCCGGACGAATCACTTCATTTCTTAATTTTTCATTTTTTTTTTTTTTTTTTTTTTTTTTTGTTAGTCCTTGCTGCTTAATTTTTATTTGGTTGAATGTCTTTTCTAAAGTACTAACATTAAATGTTTTCATTTGTTTTATGTATAAATCTTTTAAGTATTGATTGGGCACCTGTCGTAATTTTTATCTGAGAGGGTGCTGATGAATATTGGTCCCTTTAGAGTGTAAAGTGATATTGAAGGCTCTGTGAGAATAAGGATTTAGGTGAATGAGGTAGTAGATTCACAAGCGCTGGGAAGGAGCAAGGACAGTCTCTTATTACGACAATATCTGTTTTCTCACAGACTACTCCTATCTCTCTTCTGCACAAACAATTGTGTCAGTTCCAGTCGCTCAGGCGCACTCACCGATTTGGTGATTCTGTCGCTCAACGTACATGAATACAAACTACACAGATGGAAATGTTTGGAGTTTTAGGCCAACCGACAACCAACACAAATAAATATTCATACATTTATTATCATAAAGGACTCACACATAATTGTACATTTACAGTCAAAAATCAAAGGTTACAAAATACCAATATAACTAGGGAAGAGGGGGGTTTTTGAGGAGAAATATCCCATCCACCGTTTCCCGTTTATATCTACTAACAGACAAAACCCGGTCCCAAAGACAAGAAAGGGGGGGGGGGGTGGGTGATCAGAGATAGGCAATTTAACCCACTGGTAAAGTTATTACTCTGAGGCAAGGGGTTACAGAAAAAAAGGGGGGGGGGGTGTAGAGGAAAGCTAGGGTTCTCAATTGTCTCCCTTTAAATCAACAAATTTTACGGGAGGGGGGAATGAACACAGTTACCCAATCCCACTAGGAGAGATCCCGTACAAGGAATATAATGCACCTTAGTATAAGGTCGCACTAATTAAAAGGGTAAAGAAAAGATAAATCTCCTTTCATTAAAAAAAACACACTAGGGCTGGCCATCCCAACAAACACACACGCAGACTTACCGAAAGGTGAATTCTGGCACTTCATAGGAAATACATCAAAAAACAGCACTAAACCTTGACTTAGGTAAAAGTATTTTCTTCCGTGTACAGCCCCAGATTTTGCGGGTTGTTTAAGTTAACAAAGTGTCCCGAAATCGCTGGACGTTGAAGTTTAACGGTACTGTTTGTTTATTAGATAAAGTTCCTAAAGAAAGGCACAGGCACTTGGCTAAGCGTGAGGTATGGTGTGGTTCCTAAAATTGGCACAGCTGGTGGAGATAACTTCCTTTTTCCGTAATGTCACAAGTTAAGAAAAACACTGAGGTAAGTTCTTCTTCGGGGGGGGGGGGGGGGGGGGGCGGTTAAAATCCACTGAATATGCGTGACAGACAGTGTTCAGGTATCGATGCTTTTTCTTCACAAATAGGGGCAGTGAATAAAATATGTTCTGCTTCCAGTTGTCGTTAAGGGCTCTATATGAACTAGTATTTTTAAAGTGTTTCTTGAATGGCTTTTTTCTCAGTTATGTTCAGAGGAGCGGGGCCCATTACAGGTCGCCACAAGTTTAGCTTTAAAAAAGTTCATATGTTACTGGAGTTATCGAATTGAGTTTGGCAGAACTCTGTATATAGTTAATAATTGCTGGGATGCAGGTTGAATGATCGTTCTGAATGAAAGATAATCAAAACAAGAAATGCATTACAAATCATATTATAATCTGACGCGATAAATTACAGTTAGCCTATTTACTTATTAGCGTCGTCAATTAACAAATCAGGAAAACTTCCCGTGAGTTAAAAATAATTAAAAGCACATCTATCTATACAGGACTAAACTGTATTAAAGTTATAATTCTCTTTAACGTCTGCAAAATAAATTTACGCGTCAATTGTATTAGGAAATACTTTTAGCTGTAACATTAGTTTGCACTAGAACTTTGAAAATGGGTTTATTTAATAAGGTTAAATTTACACCACAATCCATTTAAATCAATTGAAATAACTCGACCAATGATCACTCGAAGCTAATGTATAAATTACCGTCTGCACAGAAAGAATACACTCCAATAGTCACGAAGGTAGATGAAATCCAGCAGGAATCCGACTATGCTAGTGCAACTAGGATTCTGTCAGAGCGAACGATAAAATGCAGTTTATCGGAGTTCTCTATTTATACTTCTCGAATGTAACTTGAATGGGGCGTGTTAAATTTTCGCACCTTTCTTGATCTTGAGCAAAATTCGAGATACCTCGCCGTGGTGTTAACAGCTGCAATTCCTTCGTTTTCCCCGGTCTACCGATTTTCTTCCGTCTCAGGCTGCTCGCATAAGAGTGTGAAAAGTTTCCGAGAAGCTAACTCTGTGAGCTGCGGGTTCCCTGTTTCTTTAGATCGCGGCCGCTCCACGTTGCATTCTGAAGATCAGCCTGTTCTTTGATGGTACCGCTGCATGCCGGTAAAAGTTACAACAGATGATCAAGGGTTCTAAAGTTATGAGAGGCCAATATTCTGTTATCATCCATCGAGTCAGGGAAATTCATTTGTCATACTTAGACGTACGTCACAATCGTCCCCACTTTTGAGACATGGATACTCGTTTTCATGTTTCATTTATGACAATAAAGCTGCCCTGATCGGTAGTTTTAGGATGATTGGCATCGTCGATTTTCTCCTCTTCCTCTGTGGTCCAGTTTCTACTCAAGAAGTCAGCTCCGACATTCTGTTTTCCTGGAATATATTCCACTTTGAAGGAATAAACACTCAATAGCAAGGCCCAACGCATTATCCTTGCGTTGAATTCCTTCTTGGCACCCAGGAAAGCTAGTGGAGCATGGTCTGTTTGCACCGTGAAAGAAGTACCATACAGAAACTCATGATGGCGTCTGATGCCATGAATCAGAGCGAGACATTCTCTTTCAACGACACTGTAGTTGCGTTCCGCTTTATTCAGTTTCCGACTGCCATAGGCAACTGGAAATAGCATGTTCAGGTCACTGTCATCAACTTGCAGCAATGTTGACCCGATGCCCTGACCTGACGCGTCAACTCTCAGTATGAAAGGTTTCTTAAGGTCAGGTAACCTTAGGATGGGGTATGCCGACAACTGTCCTTTCAAAGTACTATACGCGTGTTCGCACTTTTGATCCCATATGACCTTATCAGGACAACCTTTCTTGGTGAGGTCAGTCAGAGGTGCTGTCAGTCCATTGAAGTTCTGGATGTATTTCTGATAGTATGCACATAGCGATATGAAGGAACGTACGTCTTTCTTCGTTCGGGGTCTTTTTGCTGCCACAATTTTCTCCACGTTCTTCTTAATAGGCCAACTGCATCCGTGAGAAATAGTATGCCCCAGGAAGTCTGTTCAAACCCGATGAGACATTTGCTAGGTCTGGCTGTGAGACCCGTTTCCTGTAGTCTCCTGAGGAGCATAGCAACCGTAGCAATATGTTCTTCATAGGTTTCCGATGCAATTAATATGTCATCCATGAAATTATGGATATGGGGACTTTGCAAAGGCTCTAGAAGCTTCCTCATCATCCTGGTGAACACTCCTGGTGCGTTATGCAAACCGAACGGCATCACATTAAATGTGTAATGTCCTTCGCTAGTGCTGAAAGCTAACAAAGGTTTAATTTCCTCCTTGACTGGTATTTGATAATAACCTTTACTGAGGTCAATCTTGGAGAAGATCTTTGCTTTGCTGAGCTTGGTGAACAACTCAGAAACAGTTTGGAGAGGTTCGGCTGGAATTCCGTTACAGCGTTTAGCAACCTGTAATCAATGCACAGCCTAACTTCCTTATTGGGCTTCTGCAACAGCACTACACTCGAGCTGTAAGGAGATGTAGACTCACTGATAATTCCTGCCTGACGCAGCTTGTCTATTTCTCCGCGAAGTGCATCCGCTTTAGCGTACGGGATGGGGTAAACTCTGGTTTGAACAGGGGTCTCGTTTGTTAATTTCATATCAAATTCAATGAGATTTGTTCGACCAGGTACATCCGTTAAGACTGCACTGTACTGTTTTGTAGAGCCCTGGTTTCTGTTTGTTGTTCTGGTGAGAGATTGTCGCCGAACTTGACATCTTTAAAGGATTCTGTGGGTAGCAGTGGATACTCCATGCAACCATCATCATCTTCCTCGTCTTCCGTTGCTATGGCGACAGCCAGGAGATGCTCGGAGGATGGCACCGGTCTTTCCAAATATTTCTTTAGCAGATTTATGTGGAAGACCTTCTCCTTTCCTTTGATGGAGATCTTGTAATTGGTACGTGAGATCTTTTTAAGGACGGTAAACGGCCCTTGCCATCCGATGCGAAGTTTATTGCTTCCGGTTGGGAGTAGCAACAAAACTTCTCCCCTGGTTGGAGCTCTCTCTCTTTTGCAGCTTTGTTGTATCTTTTAGCGTGTTTAGCGCGGGCTTTCGTAAGGTTGGTTGTAGCTAGATCCCATCCTAGCTTTAGCCTTTCCTTGAGCTCAGATACATACTTGCTTGCAGAGACGACTGTCTCGTCAGCCTTTTGGTCTGTCAGGGACCGAAGTAAGGCTTCTAATGGCCCCTTTATAGGTCTGCCAAATAAAAGTGTAGCAGGCGGGAATCCCGTAGACGCTTGGGGAACCTCTCGGTAGGCGAATAAGGCAGCCGATATATATAGGTCCCAGTCTTCCGGTTTCTCCTGACCCAGCTTACGTAACATGGTGGTGAGGCTGCCATTAAAACGTTCCACGAGCCCATTTCCGGCCGGATGGTAGGGACTTGTGTGGATATGTTTGGCCCTCAAGATCTTAAAGATCTCCTCCATTAACAGGCTACGGAATTGGGATCCATTGTCCGTCAAAACTTGTTGAGGGAATCCCAACCGTGTAAAAATTTGCACGAGGGCTTGTGCAACATGCTTGGAATCTGTGCATGTTAGCGGTACAGCTTCGGCCCACATAGTGCAAGTGTCAACTAAGGTCAGGATGAACCTGTTCCTTCTTTTGGTCTTTTCCAGAGGACCAATAATGTCGACAGCAACCCGTTTAAATGGAGTCCCTACTATTGGCATTTGCCCCATAGGTACTGGGGGTGTCAAGTGCTTGGGTGCTACCCGTTGGCACTGGGCGCAGGATTTCACGTACCTGACAATGTCAGAGTTCATTCCTGGCCACCAATAGTGGGTTTTTATTCGCTGAATAGTGGCGTTTTGTCCCATATGTCCGCTAAAAGGAAGAGAGTGCCCCATCTCTAAGATCTGGCTTCGGTACTGCCTCGGAACTAGGAGCTGGTTATTCCCCGTGTCCGGGTTTCCCGTTCTACGATACAATACGCCATCCTTAGAAAAGATGTCTCCGTTGTGTCTGGGGTCCTTAGCCATGGGCAGTTTTTTAAAGCAGGGCTCTAGAGTAGGGTCCTTTTGTTGCGCCTCCTTCAGTTCGTTCGGCAACAAATTTGGCGCAGGCTCCCTCTCCTTCTTGGCTTGCCCTCTTGTGGTTACCGCTGCCACAATCGGCTCCTTTGGTCTCCCAATAAACACATATCTACATCCCAGGATAACTGGGTAGATAGGATCATCCATAATGGCCGCTTTTATAACTCCTCTGACAAAATCAGAGTGTATTTCTACCAGTGCGATAGGCAGCGTCCTGGGCGCATCACTCTTAAACATTCCACTAAGTTTGACGGTTTCCTCTGTCTCCTGACCTGGTTTGACTAGGTGTCTAGCAACAATACAACTAAAACTTAATCCAGTGTCAAAGAGACAAGTGGTTGAGGTACCATTCAAAATTACAGTTCCTCGAGTTGAGGGTCGGTCCCCCTCAGGTTGAGAATCACTGACATTGACTCTACCTTTCGAGGCTGTATGCAAACATCCAACGCGGTTTGGACCGGTTTGTTTGCCCTGATCAGACGTTCCTGGTGTAGGGGTCTTTCCTTTTCCTTGACCTTGGTGGCCGCGCTGCCACGTAGGCTTGGTGGGTTGATCAGAATTGTTGTTGGGGGGGGGGGGGGGGTATCGGGTTTTGTAGAATTTCGATTTTTCCTGGGGAGGTCTCTGGGTATTATTTTCTCGTTGGTTATAATTCTGAGAGGAATTAGAGGAATAAGATGACTGCTCTAGATTTTGTTTACGAGATGGCTCATCTGTGGGTTTACGTTTAGTGCTGGGAAGTTCGGCCATTGCATTGGTATAGCGTTCGGCCTTATTGAGTATGTCCTCAAGCCTGACTGCGCCCTGTTCAGCCAAAAATCTACGGGTTTCGTTTGACATAGTTGCCTTTATCTGTTCCACAAGAACAAGTTCAAGTAGTCCCTCATATGTAAGAGGTAGGTCAGATAATTCAATGCACTTTGTCAGATAACCCGTGAGACGTGAAGAGAACTGGGGAAATGTTTCCGTGCTCTCTTTTCGGCTGTTTCTGAACAACTGCAACGATCGTCCGCTTCTTTCTTCCTAGCTTCTGCCCTCTCTTCTCTCTCTTTTTCTTCCTTCCTCTCAGCTTCTGCCCTTTGTTTCTCTTCCTTCCTCTCTGCTTCTGCTCTTTGTTGCTCCGCGTCATATATTTGCAGTTCCTGGGTGATAAACAGATTCGCGGCTTCTGTGTCTAATCCTGAGTCTTTCGCTTCCTGTCTCAAAATGGATCTTATCCTAATTCTCTCAGCCATTGTCAAAGAACTGGATGCTTCTAAGACTAGAGAATAGTAAGATGGAACAAGAAGGGGAAAAACTCAAAGCCGCTACGAGAAAAACCAAAGTAAAAAATATACTGAATGACCACGTGTGTTAACTTATCGCCGCTATTATTGTCACTTAAGACTCGTAGCGCAAGCAACTATGCCAATTAATTGGTAAGTTACACTAGAAAAGAATCTACTCTTACTAACAGTGGAGAAAAATTTATATTAAACAATTTAAAAGGAAAAAAAAAAATTTCCCAGAAAATGTTAATTCTCTAACAACAAACTCCGTCCCTGAAGACAATTTTTGAGATGAGAAGTAGTTAACTTAATTTTTAAAAAATCAGAACAATCCGTCTTTAGCTTAGCTCAACTCAAACGCTTCATAACCTTTAGTGATTGTAAAACAATCACGCAGTCCCAGCAATTACATAACCAAAAATTTTCAATTCCCTCTGCCAGAGAATACAAATGTGACAATCTTTTATTATCACTAACTGCCTGTTCCTGTGGAAAAACAAACCTGTCTTAATTATTGTGTGGTTGGCCCAAATACTGAACGGCTTGGTCTAGGGGAAGTAATACTTTTAAAGATTATACCCTACTTCACAAAGACAATCAACCACACTCTATTTTAACTAAGTTCTAAATCCCGGACGAGCCCCCATATATTGTCGTAATGTTTATCTGAGAGGGTGCTGATGAATATTGGTCCCTTTAGAGTGTAAAGTGATATTGAAGGCTCTGTGAGAATAAGGATTTAGGTGAATGAGGTAGTAGATTCACAAGCGCTGGGAAGGAGCAAGGACAGTCTCTTATTACGACAATATCTGTTTTCTCACAGACTACTCCTATCTCTCTTCTGCACAAACAATTGTGTCAGTTCCAGTCGCTCAGGCGCACTCACCGATTTGGTGATTCTGTCGCTCAACGTACATGAATACAAACTACACAGATGGAAATGTTTGGAGTTTTAGGCCAACCGACAACCAACACAAATAAATAGTCATACCTTTATTATCATAAAGGACTCACACATAATTGTACATTTACAGTCAAAAATCAAAGGTTACAAAATACCAATATAACTAGGGAAGAGGGGGGTTTTTGAGGAGAAATATCCCATCCACCGTTTCCCGTTTATATCTACTAACAGACAAAACCCGGTCCCAAAGACAAGAAATGGGGGGGGTGGTGGGGGGTGGGTGATCAGAGATAGGCAATTTAACCCACTGGTAAAGTTATTACTCTGAGGCAAGGGGTTACAGAAAAAAAGGGGGGGGGGGGGGGGTAGAGGAAAGCTAGGGTTCTCAATTGTCTCCCTTTAAATCAACAAATTTTACGGGAGGGGGGAATGAACACAGTTACCCAATCCCACTAGGAGAGATCCCATGCAAGGAATATAATGCACCTTAGTATAAGGTCGCACTAATTAAAAGGGTAAAGAAAAGATAAATCTCCTTTCATTCAAAAAAACACACTAGGGCTGGCCATCCCAACAAACACACACGCAGACTTACCGAAAGGTGAATTCTGGCACTTCATAGGAAATACATCAAAAAACAGCACTAAACCTTGACTTAGGTAAAAGTATTTTCTTCCGTGTACAGCCCCAGATTTTGCGGGTTGTTTAAGTTAACAAAGTGTCCCGAAATCGCTGGACGTTGAAGTTTAACGGTACTGTTTGTTTATTAGATAAAGTTCCTAAAGAAAGGCACAGGCACTTGGCTAAGCGTGAGGTATGGTGTGGTTCCTAAAATTGGCACAGCTGGTGGAGATAACTTCCTTTTTCCGTAATGTCACAAGTTAAGAAAAACACTGAGGTAAGTTCTTCTTCGGGGGGGGGGGGGTTAAAATCCACTGAATATGCGTGACAGACAGTGTTCAGGTATCGATGCTTTTTCTTCACAAATAGGGGCAGTGAATAAAATATGTTCTGCTTCCAGTTGTCGTTAAGGGCTCTATATGAACTAGTATTTTTAAAGTGTTTCTTGAATGGCTTTTTTCTCAGTTATGTTCAGAGGAGCGGGGCCCATTACAGGTCGCCACAAGTTTAGCTTTAAAAAAGTTCATATGTTACTGGAGTTATCGAACTGAGTTTGGCAGAACTCTGTATATAGTTAATAATTGCTGGGATGCAGGTTGAATGGTCGTTCTGAATGAAAGATAATCAAAACAAGAAATGCATTACAAATCATATTATAATCTGACGCGATAAATTACAGTTAGCCTATTTACTTATTAGCGTCGTCAATTAACAAATCAGGAAAACTTCCCGTGAGTTAAAAATAATTAAAAGCACATCTATCTATACAGGACTAAACTGTATTAAAGTTATAATTCTCTTTAACGTCTGCAAAATAAATTTACGCGTCAATTGTATTAGGAAATACTTTTAGCTGTAACATTAGTTTGCACTAGAACTTTGAAAATTGGTTTATTTAATAAGGTTAAATTTACACCACAATCCATTTAAATCAATTGAAATAACTCGACCAATGATCACTCGAAGCTAATGTATAAATTACCGTCTGCACAGAAAGAATACACTCCAATAGTCACGAAGGTAGATGAAATCCAGCAGGAATCCGACTATGCTAGTGCAACTAGGATTCTGTCAGAGCGAACGATAAAATGCAGTTTATCGGAGTTCTCTATTTATACTTCTCGAATGTAACTTGAATGGGGCGTGTTAAATTTTCGCACCTTTCTTGATCTTGAGCAAAATTCGAGATACCTCGCCGTGGTGTTAACAGCTGCAATTCCTTCGTTTTCCCCGGTCTACCGATTTTCTTCCGTCTCAGGCTGCTCGCATAAGAGTGTGAAAAGTTTCCGAGAAGCTAACTCTGTGAGCTGCGGGTTCCCTGTTTCTTTTGATCGCGGCCGCTCCTTGTTGCATTCTGAAGATCAGCCTGTTCTTTGATGGTACCGCTGCATGCCGGTAAAAGTTACAACAGATGATCAGGGGTTCTAAAGTTATGAGAGGCCAATATTCTGTTATCATCCATCGAGTCAGGGAAATTCATTTGTCATACTTAGACGTACGTCACAGCACCTCCTCTATACCTTATCACCTGTCATGTCTATATTGTGATTTCTATAGTAAGTGTTTAATTCCATAGCCGTTATATGACAGTGTAAGACAAACATCGGCAACCTTCGATCTTTTGGGATATACTTTAGGAACACTGATCCTTCTAAAGATCTACCACACACACACTCATATATATATATACATATATGTATGTGTGTGTATGTGTGTGTGTGTGTTTGTGTATGTACGCGCGTTCGTGAACAGTTTTAAGAAAGGAAAGATCGTGTTCCTACCTCACGCAGTTCACGAATATGTTTAGGTAGTCATACTATTTTAATCCCTCTATTCTACGCAAGCACCCATTTATGAAATTCCGCAGCCTTTTGGACGTTATCCCTGCCGTTCCCCATGTCTCAGAGACATACAATAGGATTGACTTCACATTTGAGTTGAAGAATCCCATTTCCGCATTGGATCAGGGGCCATATACCTCCAAATGTAATGAATGCTCCTCTTGACCTCTGTATTCTCACTTTAACATCACTGTCTGTCCCTCCAACTTTGTCTACACCGCTGCCAAGATATGTGTGCGACTCCACATATTGCATTGGTGTTTCGTCACGTTCAACCCTGTTTTCATCACCCGCATCTATTCTCATTATCCCTGTCCCGTCGCCGTGCATTTCCAGACCCAATTGCCGCGACCTCCCATCCAGCGTTTTCAATTTGTCCTGCATCTGATTACGGTTATGGGACAGAAGAGCCAAGTCATCAACAAAATCCAGATCATCCAGCTGCTCAGCCAGAGTCCACTGCATTCCACTTCCGCTGTGTGCTGCCGGCGTTCTCATAACCCAGTCTATTGCTAGTAAGAAAAGAAATGGAGACAAGAGGCATCCCTGTTGCACTCCCATTCTTATCCTAAATGGTCCTGTAAGCTGTCCTTCATGAAGAACTCAGCATGTCATGTCTTCATATGTTTTCTTTATTAATATAATGATCTTCAGGGGAACTCCATAATGCCTCATCAATTTCCAAAGTGATTCTCTGTCTACACTGTCAAATGCCTTTTCGTAGTCCACAAATCCGATGCATAATGGTGAATTCCATTCCAGACTTTGTTCAACTATTATTCTCAAAGTGGCTATCTGGTCTGTACAGGATCTGTTTTGTCGAAAACATGCTTGTTCATCTCTTAGTTTCTTGTCTATGGACTCTTTTAATCTCTCAAGGATAATCCTGTTTAATACTTTTCCTGGCACTGATAGTAACATTATTCCTCAATAATTTGTGCACTCTTGTAAATTTTCCTTCTTAGGCAACTTAATCAGATATCATTCCTTCCATTCTGCTGGTATCTCTTCCTTTTCCCAGACTTTACCAAGTAATTTATATAACATCCCTGTAGCCGTGTCGATATCTGCTTTGATCTCCTCTGCTAGAATGTCATCCGGTCCAGACGCTTTTCAATCTCTTAGAAGCTTTATGGTTTTCTTTATTTCTTCCTTCGTTGGTCTTTCACCGTTAATTTGTAGCTCTTCTTCTGCTGGCTGGATGTCCGGGGAGTTTTTTGGAGCTGGTCTGTTGAGAAGGTCCTCAAAACATTCTGTCCACCTCCCCATCCGCTCCTGTACACTGCTGAGCAGCCTTCCACTCCTGTCTCCCATGAGGCAACCCGCTTGCCTGCACCTCCCGGTCAGCTTCTTTGTGCCGCTAAACAGTTCTCTCATATTTCATTTGGCTGCAGCATCTTCTGCCTCTCCTGCCAACTCCTCAATATACTCCTCTTGTCTTCTCCGACAGCTCTCCTAACTTCCCTGTCCGCTTCTGTGCACACCCCCAGAACCCCGGCCCCGGAACCTCTGGCCCCGCCCGTGTCCAAATCCGCCCTCCCGTTTTCTCTGTCCTTTATCTCACCGATGGCCTCTGCTGCCATCCATGCCCTCCGCTGTCGTTCCCTTTTCCCCAGTATTTCTTCACATGTCTCACTCCATACCGCCCCGATTTGCTGCCAACAGTCCTCTGCGCTCTCCACATCCTCCAGCCATTGGAGCACCCGGAATCCGCTGGACACTGTGACCGCAAATTTGTCACCCGTTTCCCGACCTCTTAGATGCCCCACACCAAACTGGTGTCTACAATTTTTCACCGTTCCATATCTCTCGAGTTTCATTTCCACTTTGGCCATCAGAAGGTGGTGATTCGATGCCACATCCACTCCTCCACATACCCCCACATCCTGCAATGATGATCTAAACTTCTTGTTTATGCATATATGATCAATCTGACCTTCTGTTCCACGGTCTGTCGACATCCATGTTGTCCTGTGCACTCTCCCATGTGGAAACATGCTTCCTCCTATAGCCAGTTGATTTGAAGCACAGAAGTTTGAGAATAGTTCCCCATTTTCATTCATTATTCCCAGCCCCTGTCCTCCCATGACCCCATCAAAGCCAGCGTTGACCGTACTAATCCCCGCACTCATGACACACATCAAAATCGTGATGTCTCCTCGTTTCACTTTTTCCGCAATTTCCTGTATAGTATAAAATGCCTCTCCCACAGACTCCTTCCTGTCATCAGCTGGCACACAACACCGGATGACACCTACATCTATCCTCTTTTTAACTGTTTTAAAAGCAGCTGTTATTACTCTGGGTCCAACGGCCTCCCACCCAACGAGCGCCCTCTGTGCCCCTTTAGATAACATAAGAGCTACCCCTTCACTGTGGTGTGAACGTTCGTCTTCATATTCTGAGGACAGCACCATTTCACCTGTGATGAGTTTCTTCCTGTTTACCCCCTTCCACCCTGTTTCACACATTCCCAGAACCTCGATTTTATATTCCCTCATTTCTGCTGCTACTTGTGCCACTTTCCCTTGTTCGTTTAATGTCCGAACATTCCAGGTGCCAAATCTGGAAGTTCTCCTAGAAGAAAGAAGGTTAGTCAGCAACACGGACTCCTTTCGGCTTTCTCTGTGTTGCATCATACGCCTCCCTGCGAGAGGACCTTCCCCTGTCTTGGATGGCTGTGTTTTATTTTCTTTAATTGACTTGTCCATGTTTGTTGAAGTTTTTTGTCGTTTAAATTGTTTACATGATGGGGTAACCGGCCCCATGCTCAACCCTCCTTAGTCGCTTTCTACGACCTGCTTGGCAGGGAACAGTGTTACTATTCTTTGCTCCCCTTTCGGGCCCCGGTAACACACGGGTGAGTTCGAAATTTGCCTAAGTTAAAAAATTATTTCTTTTTCCCCCCTCACAGTCGCCTAAAGATCTATCCCATGTCCACTGGGAGCTTCCGATAGATCGGGATCGAATGGTTGCCGACCTGTGGTCCAAGATGTCCGTGGCACACAAAAGTTAAGAAACCCTGCCTTATAGCTATTAATGGTTGTCCTAGAATAGCTTTCTTTTGGAAGAAAAAAAAAACTAGACTTGATGTGAACAGAGACATGTAACAGTGGCAGACGGTTTGCATAAGTGAGATCACCCATGCGAAGCATCGTTGTTTATAACAGAAACCAAGTTGTCTTAGAACGCTTGCACTGTTTGTTGTGGATGAAAGGAAGTCATTCCTGTCATTATAAAAAGTCTCATACGAGTTAGGCAAGCAGTCAAAACTTGTTTTTCTTCTCTCTGAGACCATCTTTTTTAGGCTCCAACAAGTGGTAAGTGATTGTTGATCTTCTTAAATGTTGTATTTATTTCAATTTTTCAATTCTTCTTGGTTTGATATTTACCCTAACTATTTTCAGCGTTTTCTTTATCCTTTAATCAAGTGATTTTCAACTTTATTCAGCTTACGGCACAGTGAACAAGGTGCTAAAATTGTCAAGGCACACAATTCGTCTTTTTAAGGGGATATTTTTTCATTTAAAAAACCCAAGGATTTGGAGCAATGACATTTTTGAACTGCTCCACTCCAGCTCCACTCCGGCATCTGAAGTGACTGCTCCCGCTCTGCTCCGAGCTCTGACTCAATTTATTTTCCTTTACCTTTAAGTTTAAACAAATGCACATTGTTTACTGAAAATAAGACGATTTATTGTAGAATTGTCAAGCAATTTAAATATCATTTAAACTATCATCATCATCTGTGTAGTTCCCTCGGGTTTCTGGGGAGACAAAGAACTAATAGATGTACTGCTACATCTGGCACTGTCGTAAAAGCTGACTGACATGAGGATGTGCCTGGGGCTGGCTAATTTATCATGTAAAAAAATTGCTACGTAAACCATAAGTGAAGGGTATATGAATGCTTTGATGTGAACTTCCTATAAGAGAACCAGCTACAGTGCTGGGTAAATGCTCCACAGGGATCGAAACAGGAGATGATGGTACGTAACTGAAACTAGAATCATTTAATCATTCAATCATTCAATCATTCTTGTATTGAAAGTTCATTCTGTAAAATGTTATTGCTGCGACCAAATCGTATTTCGTAAATTGCAGTAGATTATTTAACTCTTTCAGTCACAAGCACAAAATTAACTTTAAAGGCAAAGACAGTCGTTGTAAGAAGCCTGAATGTGGCGTGGGCAGCTTTTAGCCTACTAACATATTTCATAACTTCAGTCTGATCAAAACTTTATCTTGTGTAATGCCAGATTACAATTATGAATCGTAGAAACCCACCCTTGTTTTTCTTGTTTATCAAATTCCTTTTCGAAGTCATTATCTTCTTAAGAATTCATCATCATCATTCCCTTGTCGGTCCTCATAGAGCAATGGGGGTCGTGTTGTTTCGCAGCACTTGCTTCACTAGTCACGAATCTACATGGTTTGAACTCGCCATTCAATTGTGTGACACGTATGTCACTTCTTCAACACATAAAAATCACATGTTAAAGATAAAATTCATATATTATATTATGTTACTACATGCTAGCATATGTCCATTTATTTGACGAGATGTGTTCGCTTGTGGGTAAAACAATTTTTCCACGATCGTTCACTTGTGGTGAGCGTCGGTCACTAATGACGTAACGTATCACGTGTTTTGGGTTTTGACTATTAATCATCTTGGCCTTTCGATTGTGTTCACTGGGTCAGGTGTGGTTGTATTTTTCGAGCCCCAGGTTTATGGAGAGTGTTTAATAATATATTGTGGCATTACTATATGTGCGAGGGCCACCACCTATTCAAAGATATAAAAAATGGGTTTTTTTCCGAGCTTAATGAGAAATCTCGCGCCATGGTTTTTCCCATAAGGAGTAATCTCACATTTTGAAGTAACTATTATTGTCAGCCATAAGTGACTTCTGGCACATTACTCGGGTATCGCGGGTTTCGCCCGAACCTCTTAGTACAACGGCCATAATAAATGGAAATTGTGAGAAGTATTATATTAATTGGCTATTGCCATTATTCATGAGCCTGCCCAACGTTTTTTTTTTCTGAAGCCTGCTATCGACAGACCAAGTTTTTGCTACGACCAGTATCCTATGCCATGTACTTAGTGTTTTGTCAAGAAGATTGTGTGTAATAAACGTTAACCATGTTTAGTGGACCTGTGCATATACCGGCTTATGTTGTTTTCCATGCCAGTAAATGTCCTGAATGAAAACCCACCATCATTTGCGTTCATAGCATGATGTGCTCTGCATTCCAGTCGTACCACCCTTTATTTTGGTGGCCAGTATAACGTAACAGTCATGTATGTCACTTCTTCATCACATACAGTTATTTATGATTTGTAGACTAAAGAGAAGCAGTTTCTTCAGTGTTAAACAGTGCTGATTGTGGTACATGGAAGCGAGTCATGGACAAACAACAAGCAAACACGAATATCGACGGAGGCCCTAGAAATGTGATTGAATTAAAAAAAACATGTCATTGACAGCCAGAAAACATTGCTAGATTACGAGCAAGTGACCCGCTAAACATAGCGTAGAATAGTTACGTTTTGCGCTTTCTGCTGCATGCCCTGATGACGACATTAAATGACATTGTGGTTATTTCATTCACTTCTATTTTGCTTCAGAATTAAATCAATGACAAGAAACAATGGTAAGAAAGCATAGAAGCGTCATCTATGAAGAGCAATAATGTTTCACCTGAATAAATGTTTAAATTTAAGATGGACATAGATATTACAGAAATGTTTTTATCGAAAAACAACAGAGGCAGGAGTACTTAAAAACACCCCGCACCCTTAACAGTATTAGACAGAAATGCGGGCTGTTTGAATTAGTGCCCTGTATATAGAGAGTAACGACAACTAATGTTAGCCAAAAAAATGGCGGCCACACCCGTATCGCTGGAAAAAGGACCCAATCGCGACTTTCAAAATTAGCTACAAATACAGTAGCACATATTTGTATCTAAGGTCCTTTTTCCAGCGATACGGGTATCGCTGGAAAAAGGACCTTAGATACAAAGATATAAAGCGAATCCCAGCTCTACAATTACAGGTTTCTTCCACTGTTTTCGGGGAGCGTTCACTTCACCAGTTAAATTTTTAGATTACTGTTCACGTCACTTAGATCAGTTAGGGTAAGCAAAATTAAACGGGCACACAGAGTCAAAACACGAGGGTTTCCTTCATTTGGGAAAAGCTGACCAGTGGACAACTTCTTTTAACAGACAGTCTTGGTTCACTATACACTCTTTCAATACTTGTCGGAAATGTTAATGTTATTTCTTGTAATTATTCTCGCCGCCAGGCAGCATGTACATTTAAATTTGTGGAGCAATATGAACTGGCTCAAACGCCCAGTATATATTTCTAGTCTTTAGAAACCGTTAGTGGGATTGGTATTACTGTCTATCTCTGATGGCACATGCACTGTCAGACCAGTGTTACTTGAAAAAAACCCACGTGGTTAAAGATAGGAAATGTCTATGCTTCTCACAAGTATGTCTCTTTACTAAACGCCGGCAAGTTTGGGTTCACCCCAGTATTCACTGAATGAAGAAAAACAACATATAATATACTATACAGAATATGTACTCGTTATAATCTTACATTTTAAACGGCAAGCCTACAGCTTGACTTATTATTATTAAAACTTCCCGTGAGATAAGTTATATAAAAATCAAACATCATGAATTAGGAATATCTGCGTATTCCGTCAATATTCACTGATGTCGCATCTAGCACTTATGAGTTAGTTTAGAAAAATATACTCGACTGAGTAGTTAGCAGTTAAATTAAATTCATTATAGTTACATGTTTGGTAAGCTAGAAATATAATTTATTCTGCTTTCCACTGTATGCGTCACTAGAAAATAATACAGACTTATAAATTAATCGCTCTGCACCAAATCTAACTAGGGAAATAAATAAGCAATTTAACACTTTAAACACTCCGAAAAATGCTAGATATTAATATAATATTTCACCTCAAACAGCACTACGATATCACAACGAAACTAAGAGATAACACTATAAGTTTAAGTGTTCTAGAACGAAGTGGCCACGTCTACTGTAAAATGGAGAATGAGTGAAGTTAGTTTCAAATTCGGGCCAATATCTTAAAATTAGACAAAGGGCCCCAACTTATTTCGCCAAGCGAAATTATCTCCCCTTTTTCGTGTAAATCACCTACGCCAGCTTAACGCGTGTCGTAACTGCCATGAGTGACCGAGAGTACGCGTGTCAGTTGCAAAACTCAGACACCCCGTCTGCAGTGCGGAGCGCAATTTCACACTTCGCCGGACTATCCCGACGAAAACTCACGCAGTTGCTGCAATAGGTAGACAATCCGTCTGCCTGCCATGTCCGACGGAGCGAATTCTCACACCCCAGGCCCAGAAATCTGGTCAGGCAGCGCTCTGACCGGGAAAAATGCAGACGAATGTCTGGCGAGAACCGTATATTCACAGCTATCTTTCGACCGGCAGAGACTGACATCTACGTAATCAAGTTACTCGTGCGATTCTCAGTTTTGAGAAAATAAACAGGTAAACGTTAAGGATGGGGAAGAAAATATATTTCGCAACCGAATGGATGCAAAAAAAAAACACAGGAAAAAGGTAAACTGCGATAATAAAATTAGAGAATATGGGTGAAGGAAATGAAGAGGAAAATATAGAGAATTCAATGAACATAACTCTCCGTGACAGTAGGTAGTCCCGACTTTGGAAAAGTGAAAGTGTGACAAAATTGTTTTCGATGTCTTTTCCACTCCGGCAGTATTGAACTACCTTTACTGTGCAGGCGAAAGTTTGGTATTTCTCTCTCACTCCCCTTCTCTTACTTTTCCCATTTCTGAACACAGAAACTCGTACGACTGCCATTGTTTTGTATCATACTGCACTGCATTCTAGAAATCGTCACAAGTAGACAGCGCAGACCTTACCACAGAGAGTTGGACTGAATTTTTTTAGGAACGGAAAACACGTATTAGAGCATATTTAACCGACTGGAAAAGAAACGTCGTCTAAATTAATACGGAACCGAACTCCTACAGACACTACTCACAAGTCACTGTGGAATTCTAAAATAAGAAATAATATCCCAGACATGTGTTCGAAGTATCTGTACTAAGGTGCCAAAACTATTTTACTGAGCAAGCAGTCTAAAATATATATAGTTACTAGGGTATGTTAAAACATAATTTGTATACTATGAATTTTATATGTATATACTTGTTAGTGGTATTCAAGATTCATATGAGGTTGGCAACCTCAACATGTGAACAAGATACATTCACGAATCACCATAGCGAGCATTGGTGATTGCTTCACGCGGGTTCTCTCAGAGACCCAAAAGCAGAAGTAACCCCAGACTCCGAATGGAGCAGGGAGTGAGTGATGATTAGATCAATATGTGTATAATTGTTTATTATCATTTTTGGATGAATGTAAACTTTATATGTTGCTTCAGGCACAAACCACTTGCCATTGTCCAGTCACAAAAAAATGTTCATTAGATTAACTGAAATAATGGTGATTTTTCATCTAATCCCCTGAGTTAAGATAATATACGTTCAGGGAGAGTAAATGTCTGAGAAAAAAAAATGAATCAGTTGGCGGACAGTGGGGAAGGCGCCTGATTCACAGCAACAGAACAACGGTTTTGCAGCGGGATTTTTTCTCTCTATTCCACCTAAAGTTTGTAGTACCAGTACGAGGCAACACAACTATTTGAGACAACCCGGAGGGACCATTTGCTGTACTACGAGTCTGTGGTTTTAAGCTTGAGATCGACCATTCAATAATCTTGTATTGACCACGAGGAGTTACTTCCCGACAGACCGGGAAACGTGCCCCTCACCACAGAGATGAATGTGTAAATGAGATGAAGAAGGCAATAAGTATCATAAGAGGAGCCGATATCAACACCTTGAAAACAAGGAAGGTGCAGAAATTGCTGGAAGTAAAGTTTGATACAGACTTATCAAAAAGGCAAAAAGAAGTTCGCAAACTTGTGATCGAAATATTGAATAGGGAAGAGACAGATGTGAAGGACACAGGGAATGAAGATTATAAAGAAGAAGAATAGGATAGATCGACGAGGAGGAAAAGTCGACAGACGGTTAACGAAGCAGAGCATAGCAGTAGACTGAGATGGTCTTCAGAATCGGTGTCGACTGACTCAGACAGTGTAGTGTCGGATAAATGATGGAAGGAGAGGAATAAAAATGGCGGCGTTAGCTAAGTCGTGAGTAGACTTTTAGTGGAGTCATTCTCCACCGAACACAACAAAAACCATAGGGAAATGGATAAGAGATGAGATTCAGGGAGAAATGACGGGAGTATTGAGAAGCCACAGGAAGGATGGCACAGACATACAGAAGGGAGAGTTCTAGAAGGAACGAATGGGGAAGTGAGAAGCCATGGAGAAAATGGCAGAAGAGAGATTTTTGCGGCAGTGGCCGAGTCTTATGAAGACTTTAGGAAGAAATCATATTTTTTTTCCTCTCCGTAATACATGAAGAGAAGAAAATAAAAGAGTAAATTAAGAAATGCGTGATAATCGAGAGGTCATAGGGAGAATGACATGAATATATGAAGAGTTTCTAAGAAGGAATGAAGAGAAGAGAAATGTGTTGAGAACTTTCCAGGGAGGGAACGAAAAACATAAAAACGTTTTTCGTTCCCTCCATGGCGTTTGCCAGACTAAACATGAGAGTCTATTGAGGGTAACATTCACCGAACAAATAAAGCAGAAATTCAGACACGGGGGGACAGTGTTGTGGAAAAGGAAAGAAAAGGAGATAGCACAAAGAGAGGTTCCAGAGAAGCACGGACATCGGGAAACCAAAAGAAACTGACAAAAGAAGAAAAAGAGAAGTGAAAAGGCATAGGAACATGGAGTACTCAAAAATGTCAGTGAGTAAAGAAGAAATATGGAGAAACCATGAAACAAAGTGATAAAGAGTGGACGTAAAAATAGAGTAAAGAGAAATGGACGTAAGTGAAAAAGGAAGTTAAGTGACAGGTCAGCAGCAGGAAAACACGCAAGTAGGTAAAAGAGACAAAATGGTTTAAGATAGGTAGACCCAAGAAGTTGCAAATATTTCCGCGTAGTAGACCAAGGACAGAAGACTAGTTAGAAAAGGGTGGACAGGAGGATGGCAATGCAGTGTTGACATGAAAGTTAAATGGCTCACGCCATCATAAACTATGTATATACAAAGACACGACAGAAGACATGTTTAGGCTTTATACGAGAGAAGAAAGAGACTAAACAATTCACACCAGGTGTGTGGTGACAGAAAATAATACTATATGATGGGTTTACATGTATGACAATAGGAGTGACTGGATGAGTAAAAGGAAATAAACTGTGTATGGATATGTACAGAGTTGGCAGAATGTGAGTGAGAAAGACAAGGGTTAAGAACAGTCATAAATGTAAAGAAGAAAGGTCACTTAAGAAAAGTGACGGGAAAAGAGTATTCTCTAGTTTTTGGTATGATAATATGTTGTAACATAAGCAAATAATGACAGGTTAAATGATATGAAAAAGAAAATGAAGACCACTAAGTAAGTGGAATATATTACATGTCAAAAAGTATGTATTTGAAGTCATGTAACATGAGCAGATAGGAAAAAGGAAAGATAAGTGTCCGTAAATGGGAGGCAAACATTTCTCCCATGGACAGACAGGGGGACAGCATTAGAATGAAACTACGACGACGGAATGGCTTACGCAGACATTTCGATGACCGAAACGCTCATGCAGACATGAAAACTGTACATAATAAGACAGGACACAGAGCAGGTTCTGAGTATGGTGAAATAATGACAAAAGAAAACCGCACCAGGTGTGTGGTATATTAAAATTGTTAGCAAAATGATGTGCGTGTGAGACTGCAGAAATGAAAGAATGAATGTCAGGAAATAAACTTGCTCGACTGTGAATGAAAGAGATGGAGAAATATATAAATTGTTCTCCATTAGAAGTATGAAAGGGAAGGAGATGTGGATGAATGTAGTTATTGTTAATGATTTGTGTGTATAGGAAAAGTATAATAATGGTTGGTACAGTCATGGAAATAAATTTTTTTCTCCTACGGATAAATAATTTATTTTCAGGGGGGATAATGAGATAGTGTGGCAGATAAAGGGAACGACTGACGGCCAAATGGAACGAATAGTGAGAACTAGAAATAGCAAAGTCCAGATAGAGTAGAAAAAAGGGGATGCGCGAACAATAATGCGCATGAAAAAGGGGTGAACGAAAATCCAGTGAGGCACGCTTTATCAGCAGCAGTCCAGAGGCGTGAGTTAGAGAGTGCAGATCGCACATATACGCGAGTAGCCATTGTGGCCGGGGACTTTATTTCCTAGACTGGTCCTAAGGCACTATTTAGAGTTTATGGCCGTATGTCCTTAATTTATATAGGTGAGTGTTTTACTGGCTTGAAGCCTGCCAGAGATCTTAATACTCACAGCCTATCTGGGCATAACAGTTCGTTCCAGACTTCCTTCTACAGGTGGTATTGATAGAGAGCTTTAGTGGTAATTATCTTGACGAAAACATGACAGAGCATCTAATTTTATGCAACCAGCATATAAAGTCTTCAAGAGTCCTTTTAATTCCATTGCTTTATTAACTTCAAATAAAATCTAACAGGTCCTCAAAACAAGAGGTAACGTTTGTTACAATATTTATAGTGTGCAATAAAAAGTCATATCTGCATTTAGTGTGATAATCCAGTTAAATGCCATTCTAGAACAATACGTTTTATATCAGCAATTAATTCTTTTCTACAATTTTCTTAATCTCTGGGTTCTCAGGGTTTTCTTAGAACTGGTAGACCTTTTCATATATTATAGTTTTCTTCTGTGAGTTTTGTTCTTCATTTCACGTTTCAGTTTCTATTTTATTCGTTCTCCAGGCCATCAATCATCTTTTTGATCATGGATGGTCTAAAGGCGAAAACACATCAATGTCAGTACTAGCATAATCTACTTACAGATTTGGAAGCATGAAGATACCTTCTCCATTATGAATAAAACACTTCTTACACAATAAACAGTCGAAATTCTCGACTATGGGACCTGACTGTAGGACACGTCTTCCTATTTGGCTCATCTCTGCAGGAACTGTTTTTTCTCAATCTTTTTGCAGGGTAATCGATAGTGAGCTCAGCTGGCTAACGATTTCCCATTGGATAATTGTCACGTGCCGTCGCTATCTTTTGCCCTGCATTCAATTATTCCAATGACAACCGCTGGGGAAATTAGCGTACCTAGTGTCAAAAATATAGCCACGCTCGCTCCCCTGCTCTAGTGCTAAGGGTTAATTTTTATTTTAGTTAAGAATTTTTCATGTAATTTATATCAAATGGTGGTTTTATATTTTCAGTATTTATGACTAAATGCTCTAGCGGTCGGTCAAACGGCCACACCATGTTGAAGGCAGTATTCAAGTAGTTTGGGTGATGAATATTTCACGGACAAGGAGACAAGTTTGGGTGATGATTAACCCAACATATTGAATAGTAAGAATTCTTGTCTAGAAGGAGAAACGGTGTGAGTTAGATTTTATTGAGAAAGGGAAAAGGTATGTAGAGTGAATTCTAATACATAGACATACAGTAGTCCTATTCTTCAGTGATGAAAGGGAAAGTAACAACCCCGGAGAGTTCCGGTTCCATCAATAGATAACCTGAACACTGAGAGGATATATATGACAATAATCTAAGAAATTGTAAGGAAGAAATAACAGAAATAGAGACTATTGCACCTGAGTGATCATCTATGGTTAAAGGTGATAAGGTGTAGATTCGATACTGAACGAGAGAGAGAGAGAGTGAGGGAAGGAAGAAATAGTGAGAAAGAACTTGCACATTGTATATTCTATGATGGACCACGATTGTGGAGGTCAGAGCAGACCGCAATGGTCCACTCGCGTGTAAATGAACAGTATTGCAATTACTAGGGCATTATCTCATCGCTTGCTGTGTGTGTGTGACTGTTATAATTATGCAGACCTGGGCAGGCAGGCGGCTACACAGAAGAACATTGATACAGCGACGACCGCTGCCACAGTATTGTCTGATCCAACTTTGGCATTGAGGTCTCCCATGTCAAATACATTTATAGATGCCATTTCTTGTTGTTGTTGTTGATAGAACAACCTCTTTGTCACTGTCATTTGTTGGCGCATAGCATTGTATTATTCCTTTCAGTCTCGCTCTTATTGTTGGTAGGTTTCCATTCAAGTAACGACATTTTTCTTCCCTTTGTTTAGGATAATGGCTATGCCTTCATTGTGTTGACCATACTCTCTTCCAGAGTAAAGTTCTATTTCCCTTGTTGCTATTTTAATTCTACCTGTCCCAGTTCATCTGCTTTCGCGTATCCCTTAAATGAGTCATTTGTAGTTTTTTTAAAATTTCCATTGTGATCTGTTTCAGTTTTCCCGTCTCAGTCATTGTCCTTAAATTATAAAATCCTATTCTTATTTCATGTTTTGCGATCAAGATGTCCGTTTTCGCGTCAGTGGCTTCCGTTCGGCTTTCACCACTGGCAGTCATACGAGCTTCAGGCTCCATATGTCCACCTGGCAGCAAAATGTGTTCATTTGTTACCATTTCCGTAACTTGATTTATTTTTTGTTTACATAGACAGGGGTGTAGGCCCTGTGCTAAAACCCCCCAACCTGGAGGACCAGGGTGTCTTCTTTAGTCTGACTCCTACACGCGCAGACCTGTCCAGCTTGGTAAAACCTGCTGGAGTAAAACGTGTCTCGATCTTCCTATTCTGCTTGTCCATCGGCTCCTATTCTATCTCCCCTTTTTTCTTCCAATTTTTATCCATTTGCTGGCACACTCAATTCAAGAGAACAACGTCTCCTACATCGAATTGAGACCAGGTGTGGCTTTCAACGTATGCGCGTAGTTGCTTCCAGTAACTCCCGCCTCTTATTGGGTCTGAGTGCCTAACAGTCCCCTCTTCTACTCCACTTACGTTGTCTCACCTCCAACAACTTTCCTCCCTATTCTCTGACACGCACCACTATCCACACACTGAACCGGCAGCTGCATGAATCCCTTTCCACTACTAAACATCATAAACTATCTCGTCTCCTCCCTACTGCTAATGCTGCCCCTCCATCCTCCACTCTATCCCGAACTCAGGTAGTCTGCATCCCCTCAGATCTGCCGCTCTCTGAAGGTTAGCGCTCTGTTCTCAGTAAGGGCCTGCAATTTGTTCCTCTTCGTCCAACTCTAGACCAATATAATCTCCTCCAGGATTTTGCTCGGTTTCACCGCCACGTGAGGCTGAAGTTCCATTTTAGACAGCAGGACAACACTCTGCAGTCTCAGGCTGAATCCGACAACTTTGCATGTTTTTCTCACTCTACGAAACTTTCCTTTACACCCAAACCTAGGGTTTCTCACGTCCTAGGCCTGTATATCAAGAACACCATCCATGACATTCAGCGTCTCCGCCCTCGTAGATTGCATTATTCCAATCTCACTTCTGCAGAGTCCCGTGTTCTCTCCAATCTTCGCCGTAGAGACGACATTGTCATCAAACCGGCTGACAAGGGAGGAGCCATTGTCGTCTGGCAGAAAGACTTGTACCTACGTGAAAGTAAAAACCAGCTGACCAGTGGCTCTTTCTACAGACCCAAAACCAATGATACCACTGTCTCAAACAATCGCATTGTAAGCACTATTAAACAGCTTATCACCAGTAAGGCTCTGCCCCCCAGCGCATCTCATCTAGAATTCACGAGAGATCTTTGGGCAAGCATGTATTCTACATGCTCTCCAAAAATTATAAGATCGACAACCCTGGCAGACCCATTGTCTCGGCCTGTTCCTGTCCTACTGAACACATTTCTAACTTAGTCGATAGTATTTTATAGCCTATCGTTGAGAATCTTCCCTCTTTGTCAAAGACACTAATCATGCTCTTATAACTTTCTCCTCTATCCGACTCTCAGCAGACCTCTCCTACCGTCTTTTCTTGTTAGACGTCTGTTCTCTGTATACCCAAATTCCCCACTCTGATGATCTTCGAGCCCTTTGGCTTTTTTCTTGACCAGCTCACTTGTCTTTCTATATCCACTGACACTCTTGTCTGTCTTGCTTAACTGGTCCTTGAACTAAATTCCTTTAAATTAAATGGTCAGTTTTTCGACAAAATTAGTGGTTGTTGCGTGTCTTAATATTATTATTTGTATAGTCTGAGTAAACGTCTTGTTACTCTGGCCAAAATCACATAGGAGTAGAACTGGTAGACCACGCACACAGCAGTTCAACTCCAAATAGTAATGTCACCACAAAGGCAGAGTGGACAATCTACACAATGTTTAATACAATAAACGCTGCTCCACATGCCTAATCTTGAAAGCCATTATATCTTATGGCATCACATATACAGTCATCATTATAGCTCTGTACCGTCTGCAGCTAGAACACTGTCCTCGAAAGTTTTACACATTTTATATTTAATTCAGACTCACGTTCTCACCAGCATTCATAATTCCTATTTCAAATATACTAGCATCATCTCTTACTTACTTACTTAGTCGTTCCCCTTCTACCGTGAGGTGTAGAGGTTTGGAAGAGAGAGCGCCAGACTATCCTATCGGCTGTCTTCCTCCTGGCCTGGTTCCATTCTAGTCCTCGATCCTTCAAAGATTGTCTAATGTTGTCCTCCCAGCGGACTCTGGGTCGTCCTCGGGGTCTGGATCCTTGGCTCTTTGTTTCCCATGCTTGTCGTGGTATCCGATCTTCTCCCATTCTGCAGACATGGCCAAACCATCTTAATTGGGACTGTTCTACTTGGGTCTGCAGGGGGTAGGTTTTAAGGCCTTGACGTATCGTCTGGTTGCGTACCATGTCTCTTCTTGTTACTTCAACCACCTTCCTCAGATACCTCATTTCTGAGGTTTGGATCTGGCTTTTATGGGTTGTAGTCATTGCCCATGACTCGCATCCGTATGTCAAGACTGGGACATAGGTGGAGCGGTATACAGCCATCTTCGTTTTCTTACCAACCTCTCTCTTGCTGAGGAATCCTCGATTTATGGCCTGAAAAAGTCTCCCAGCTGCTGCTTTTCGAGTGGCCAACTCTTCTTTGATGCCTCCCTTTCGGTCTATAATAGCTCCGAGGTATTTAAAGTGGTCGACCTGCTCCAGGACCTGTTCTCCCAGCTTAATCTGATGTTTTCTTTCTTCTCGTGATATCACCATGGATTTTGTTTTAGAGCTGCTTATGACCATCCCTCTCTTCTCCAGCTCTTCCTTCCAGACTTGCAGGTTGGATTGGAGATGCGCCTCTGATTTAGCAATCAGGGCAACATCATCAGCAAATGCCAGCTCCGAAATATAGACCTGTCTCATCTTCCAGTACCCCACTGAATACTTTCTTGTTCTCTCCTTACATGCCTTGATGACATCGTCCATAAGGAGTATGAAGAGGTAAGGCGATAGGATATCACCTTGTCTTACACCAGTGGTGGTCCTGAACTCTTCTGACTTATGGTTTGCTGTCCTCACATAATTTCTGCAAGACTTGTAGAAGCTCTGTATAGCATGAATCAGAGATTGCTGGAATATTCTTCCTTGCCAAACAGTCCCAAAGTTTGCTCCAGGGGACCCTGTCAAACGCCTTTTCCAGATCTATGAAACAAAGATGCATCTCACTCTTATACTCAAGGGCCTTTTCACTCAGCTGTCTGAGTGTGAAGATTAGGTCTTGAGTACTTCGGTTTGCTCGAAATCCGCACTGGACCTCATCCAATTGTGGCTCAGCTAGGCGTCGGAGTCTCTGCTCTAGGATTCTAGAGTAGATTTTACCAGGGACACGGAGAAGGGATATGCATCTATGGTTTCCACACTGTCGATTGTCACCCTTTTTGAAAATTGGTGTTATGATGGCAATCTCCCAATCCTTTGGTATGGTCTTGTTGTACCACGCTGCCTGTAAAACCCTTAAGAGTAATAGGTCGCCTGATGCTCCCATGAACGTAACCATTTCTGGTGTTATACCATCATGCCCTGCTGCTTTGCCCATCTTGATTTTCTCCAGTGCTGCCTTCAGTTCTTCCATCTTTATGTCATCTTCACCATCATTGGTTTTCTCTTCTGTGCTAGTGTTTATCATTTCAGATGCTTCACCATGCTCACCATCCAGGAGTTCTGAGAAATATTCTTTCCATCTTCTCATTACTTCCTTCGGGGCAGTAAGCAATTTGCCTTGCTTGTCCTTTATAAATTTGAGAGGGCATTGTTTTTCCTTCCTCATGTTCTTTAGGGTCTTATAGAAAGTACTGCGTTTTCCGATACATAATTATGGGTCCACTTCTTCCTGTTCCACCATCCCATCTACCTCAGAATTTACCCTCGATGAGAATTAAGCTTAATCCCTCGAGAGAAAACTTTCTTCACATTTAAATTGAATAGCTTTATATTTACTTAACAATTAAATGAAAAGGATGCAGGTAGAATATGTTTACATTTACATTGGTTGAAACATGTTCACAATATAGATAGAATATGTTTTCATCTACATCTTCGTCTTCTTTTTTTTTCTTTGATCCTTAGCCGCCAACCGTCAAAGAAGTCAGTGGCCATCACGCCTGGTGGCGTCTTGTAGGGCAGCAACAAATTTATTTCCACTTTGCTCGGTCGGCGGCCATCCTTCGTACAGTGCCCCAACTCTTGTTCATTCTTTGAATCTCGGCTTCCACGGTTCTCCGCCAAGTTTTTTTTGGTCGGCCTCTCTTTCACTTTCCCTCGGGGGTCCATAGCATGGCTGTTCTTGTGATGGTATCAGGGTCCCTTCTGAGGACGTCGCAAACCCAACTCCAGCGTCTGCCAGCTATGATTTACATCTGCGCTATTTGGAAAGCTTGAAAACTTTCATTATTTTAAAGTGAATCGGTTTACATAGACATTTACACTGATTTGAACCTTTAAATATTATAATTAGAATGTTAATCATTTCTTTCATCCTTTCCTCCCTGCTCCATATGGAACTTGGGACTACCTATGCTTTTTAGTTCTCTTTAAAAAACTTGCAATAAAGCAGTCGCCAGCCCTCGCAGTGGTGGTTCATGAAATCATCATTCTATATGATGAGGTTGCCAGCCTCAAAAGACTTGGACATACACTATCAATTTTTACATATTTATATTTACATGGCAATATATACATATTAATTCACATGTTAGTAATGACAAAGATAGAATGTAAAATTCACAACTTACGCCAATCTTGTCTCATAGACTGTTTGCTCAGCGGAATAAAGGCATTGGAAAAGGCCTCTTACACGTGTTCTTAGAGATCCTTATTTTAACAATGAATTCCCATTTTGGCTTAGTGCTTTAGATTCCTCAGATTCCCGACGTCCTTGTTAAATGGTAGAGTTCATCGTGGGCTCTGAAGTCCTCAAAATTGCTCACGCGATGGTCCGGTTCCGATATACAAATCTTGAATCTAGGTTCTGGCAAGGTCTGGTTGGCAAGCGATTCTCACAGTGACTTGCAAAAGATGTCAGATAATTTTGCAAGTCCTCCCCCGCATTTGTTTGCTACGAATCTAAGCAGAGCGCCAGTCATTTCAAACATGCGTGTTTTGTGGGGTAATTTAAAATATTTCCGACATGGAACATTATGTGCGTGATGCAAAAAGTCACCTCTCCCATATATGGAAGTGATACATCCGTACACCCTTTCAGCAATGTGCATTAGGTGTAACATCTTACTTTACCATAAAGAGATCTGTTCATGAAAGTCGGACAGGAAACGATTATGTCATTCATGTCTGTCCATAAGATGTATACCCTTATTACCATCTTGGCAAAGAACGCATCCTGGCCTTATCAGCGATTAAACAAATGCGCCGGGCGATTTTAGTGTTAATCCGTAGTCTGATGTCTGCCACACACGAGATTAACCAACATGGTTGTCGGTTAATATCGCATCACCCGTCTACTCTTTAAGCAGGGATGGTCAGGTAAAACTGACTAGACAAATATTCGCTGAGAGAAGTGTAAGAATGTTTGACAATACAATATCTCTGCTACATAGCATAGAAAGAAAAGGGTGCAATTTCAAGTAATCAGTACTCACAACAATTGAAAATGAGTACTGTCGTAGTGGAGAAGAGATCGAGAAGAGGTCGCCCCAAATCCATACTGTGACACACAGGCATTTTCAACCTATACCAGCAGGAGTCAATATGGTTTCACACCAAATTCAGCGATTAAAACAGTTAATAAGGAATGGTCAATTCAGAATTATAAGAAACCTTGAACTACGAGGCGAAAACAACAAATATTTTAAGTGGGGAGAAAAAGTTAGGGAAGAGCCTAGAAAAACTGTACGGATGGCACAGGAAAATGTAATGATCGAGATTGTTTCGTCACATAATAATGAAACAAAAGTGTATACATAATAAGAAACTACAAGATTGCAATATACCACCAAGGGCAAATCTGAAACAAGTAAAACTGTTGTAATATTCAGATGTATAAATACAGAGATAAAGGGCACACTTCTGCGATAAGAGATCTATTTATTCAGCCATTGCCTTTAAGCTCTAAAAATAGCAAATGTCTTCAACAAATACATGCCAAGTCTTTCTGTTCTCTGTTATCCGTTACCAATTTGTCAATGTCTTCGTTATCCCTAAATTACCATGTCCTTTTCTCTTCTTCGTGTATTATTTTGTTATCCTCAATTTCTCTTGTGCTGATCATTCCCGAAACTACAACTGCAGTTTAAAGATACCAACGAGCTGTTTCGATGTTTGTCCTATACATCAACAATATATTCTTCTGACACTTTCACACTGAACGAGTGCTTCTGCACATAACTAATTGGTGAACACGTGACTAACAAAAAAAAACAATTTAGTGGAAACCACTGAGTCGTTACTAATGTTGTTCTTTATTTATTTGTCCACAGACAGAACGAGAAGACCAAGATGGAAGACAAGACCAAGATGGAAGACAAGAGGCTGAGCTTCATGTTGATGGGGAAGACTGGCGAGGGCAAGAGTTTGACAGGGAATTCTCTCCTTAATAGAAAGATTTTTGAAATATCAAACAAAACAACATCACAAACCAAAACCGTTGTGTATAGTCATGCACAGATAGGTCGGTATATGCTTAAGGTAGTTGATGGGCCTGGTTTGGAAGACACAAATGTGGATAAGGACGAAGACAAGGAGGCATCAGTAGAAAATATGGAGATAGCGCTAGCTATGTGTGATGGATTTGTTGATGCTTTTTTATTTGTCATGAAGTTCGGTAACAAATTCACAAGCGAAGACAAGACCACACTTGAAACTTTGAAACGAATATTTGGAGAAAACTACTTCAACCACCTTATTGTTATCATAACTGGTGGGGACATATTTAACATCGAGATGGAAGATAAAACTGATGGCGATAATAGTTTTGATGGTTGGTGCAGAGAACAGACGGGAGCATTCAGACATCTGTATGAGGCTTGCTTGGGACGAGTTGTTTTGTTTAACAATAAACAGAAGAATGAGGAGATGAAGCAAACACAAAGAGAACAGATCGTTACACTTGCTGAAGGTTTAGTTGCCCGCAATGGCCAATACACGTCTGAAAGTTTTCAAAAAGCTAAAGCCTCTCGAGACAAGCTAATAGCGGAACAGAAGGCAGCAATTCTTACAGAACAAATTCAAGAAAAAATTAGCCTTCTTACTGCAGATATGGAAAACCTCATTGAAGAGTATTCCGTCAGCAACAAGGAACAGATTAAGGAACGAGTACAAAATCTGAAGGAAGAAATAAACGTTCAAGACAGAGGAACAGGCACGCTTCGTCACTTGAAAATGTTGGTGCTGAAAGTGGAGGATAATCTTGATGATGTGGTTAAACTTCAGAGTCTGGTAGAGGAACTAGAAGATTTAAGAACACCACACAGGTTATGGAGATTATTAAGCTATATCAGTGTTGCCTTCGCTGGTGCTGCAACTGGTGCTGTATCTGTTGCAGGAACTGTTGCAGGAACTGTTGCAGGTACGGTTGCAGCCGTTGGTCTTTCAGCTGCAATTCCACCTGTTTCAGCCGCTGTCGCCGGAGCAGCAATCGTCGGCTCTGTGGCACTGGCCGTTAGAGAAATAGTACATCATGTGAAAGAAAAACAAAATAACGTACAACAGGATGATCTTAAAAATAAGTTGAAGAAAAGTGGTTTCTTTGAAGGAAAGAAAGATTAACATTAACAGCCAAGTAAAGTTCAGATGGCAACATTTTGGAGTATGCATATCATCATCATCATCATTATCATCACCATCATCATCTCTGTCACGTAGGGTTTATATTCATTTAATTTCCTACATCTTCTTCCTATTCTTTCACCCGAATTCTCTCTTTTATTATCTCTGTATTTCCTTTTTCCTGTATATTTTTCATCCATTCGTTTTGCGAATATTATTTTCATATAATTCGCAAACTTTACCTGTTTTCCTTTCTCTAAAACTGAGAATCGCACCTGGGTGGTATTGCGTACATGTCAGTCGCGCTGGTCGGACGATAGGCGTGAATTTACAGCATTCGCTAGACATTCGTCTGAGGGTCTCTGGCCTGGGGCGTGAAAATTCACCCGAGGGACATGGAAAGTAGACAGAGAGTCTGCATTTCAGAAAACGCATGAGGTTTTTCGTCAGGAAAAACCCGGCTTAGCGTGAAAATCCACTCCGCACTGCAGACGGTGGTCTGAGATTTGCAACTCATGCAAGCCCTCGGCCACTGATGGCTGTTACGTCACGCGATAAGCGGACGAAGGTGTTATACGGACAGGGGAGACTATTTCGCTTGGCAAAATAAGATTAGGATCCTGTGTCCGATTTTAAAGATATTGGCCTAGTTTGAAACTTTAATTTCATTCTCGCTCATAGACTCACAGTAGATAGGTTGCTCGTAAACGGAATAGCTGTTAGCGAAGATCTCAGTTTGTTTCGGCAATTTGTCGAACTTCTAGACTTCCAGAAATATTTTCAGCATTTTTATTCTTAAGTTGTGCGACTACCTGTAATTCTGTGGTTGAGGTAATTAATATGATAGATATATAGATTTTGTGAGTGTTAAAGTGTTTAATCGCTTAATTCATTTTAATCTATTTCTTTAGCGCAGAAGAGAAATAAAGTGGTAGGCTATTATATTTTCTAGGGAAGCATTCAGTGGAAAGCAGACTAAAAATTTTAATTTCTAGCTTATAACGGAAATTGTAGCTATTTATGAATTTAATTTAACCGCTAATACTCAGTCGAGTGTATTTTTCTAAACTAACGTATAAACTCTAGAATCGAGCCTCATGAATGGTGACGGAATACGCACGTGTTCCTAATTCATGAGGATTGCTGATTTTTAAATATAACTTACGTCACGAGAAGTTTAAATGATAAGCAAAGCTCTCTGCTTGCAAGTTTAAATGTAAGTTATAACCAGTACAGATTCTGTTTATTATATTATATGTGTTATTTTTCCTCCACACAGTGAAAGTTTTGGGGTGACCCTAACTTTACCAGCACCTAGTAGTAGTTTCCATACTTGTGAAGAAATAGACAGTCCTTATTTTGAACCACGTGGGTTTCTTAAGTACCACTGGTCTAAACAGTGCATATGCAACCCGAGTTAGCCAGAAATACTATATCCCAATAACGGGTTTTCAAAGACTGTAATGATAAATACTGGACCTTGGAGCCAGATCTTAATTTCTTCTAGAAAACTCTACGTAATTTTTCTGCCTGGTGGCGCGAAATACTTCAAGTATTAACTAACATTTCCCGACTATATATATATATATTTTTGTGGACAAATCTGTGGTGTGACTAAAGTGAATCCTATACTGAGGGAAGGCACCGACCTGACATTCATCATTTTTTAGAAACCTACGCTATTGACACTGTGCTCTGCTAACTCCCGCGCCTGGAATAATTGTTAGGTGACGTAATCAGACATTTGAACAAATTTGCACACCCAAGTAGTCGTTCCCGGAGACTCCGAGTTAAATACGTCTTTTGGAACTGGGGACTTCTTGGCAGAAGACTGCATTTTTTTGAGTCTGTGTGAAAATCTAAAATCAGTGTGTTCCAAGAGGCAGCGAGCAAAGTCGTGAGTATATGTATGAGAGGCCATGGCGGAATGAATGAGTGTACGCTGGTTTGAGTGATATTTTCACTATTATATCTTTGACACCCGGTTGCTGTCCTAATTTTTTTTTCAAATCTGCATAATTTGTTGCTAAGGCTAGAGTTCTTGTGTTTTTGTCTTAGGTTAAATCAGATTTTTTCAAACTCTGTGCATATAATTACGAGATAAAACATAGAAAACTCTTAGACTCACACCCTATGTATCTGTGACTCGGGCGCCATCATCTGTTCTCTTAACGGGGCCGGGCTAAACCTAGAGTTAACACTATAACGGGGCTAACATCCTTGCAACATTTCCTTGAATTTTTATGACTATGTGTATATGTATTTTCCTTGATGTACTTTCTTTGATGTTGTGAGCCGATTTTTCCTGATATTAAAATCGCTCTTGAACTTAATAATCGTGTTTGGTCAGCTCGTTCTATGATAATATATATATATCATTGTTATAGTTTTCCCACGTCTGTGTGTTTACCGGTCGTCACGTGTATGTGCGTGCCTGTGAGCGATAGAAATATACGTAATCTGTATATTGGTGTAGTCTGTCTGACGCTGTAACAACTGTTGTAGAAGATAGGTGAGAGAGAGAAGAATTCTTTTCGCTTTCAGAGACAGCCACTATATCAAAATCTATCATCTCACGTGTGTGGAAATTCTATTACCTTTCACTAACTCTCACTGAGTCCATCACCTTTCAAACCTATTCTCCTTATCCATGGCCAAAGCACCTATTATGGTGCCTGTCAGTTCTTTCATTGCCACGTACCCCGGCTTGACCAGGACAGTAGATCCATATCAGTTCTTGAAGATTCTATGCTTCTATGGAGGTTGTCCATTCATGTCGAAACCAACCATTTTGGACATTTAGAAACATGGATTGTCAGGCTGATACAATAACTGCCTTCGTTAATAAAGTCTCAGACAGCTATCTTAAAGCAGCAGTAACGGCCTCTGCCATCATTCTCATGCTGGAGGTTGTTATCATGTAAGTCCCGCTACGTTCAGCGACAGTTCTGCCCTTTACTCTTGCAGAGAAGCCCCACCCTGATTTATTACCACAGATTAGATACCCAGTAGTGTACACAATGGCATCATCATCCCCAGCATTATCATTTATAAGCTGATCAATTTCCAGCTCTGCTCTCCCATTGGCCAAAGTTCTGTATTCTCTATCAAGGCTGATGATGACTTGCTGGTAGTTCATCCAGCTCTCATCTGACTTACTCCACTCGTCTCCCTTGAATATATTTTCAACTGGGGTCACCTGTCTAATAGTCTCCTCTGCCTGCGCCATCCATGACATCCCCTTCTTTATTCTCGCTCCTTTGATGTCAGCTATGTTCCCATGCGGGGGATGCCTTTTGTCTGTGGTTACACGCATATACGCTTTTACCTGGGCTATCGTATATCTGGTTCTAATTGACAGCAATACATGCATGTGCCGCATCATCACAATAGGGGTATCTTGCGTGCAGCCCAAGACTATACGCATCCCTTCGTTTTGAATGCGTTCCAGTCGTTCGCACTGTGATATTGACGGCTTGAGTTTTCCCAGGCCATACTCGATTGCACACAAGACCAGCTCATGATACACGAGAAACAGTAGTCTCTGCTCCAGGTGCGTTGCAGCCATTGTTTTTGGTGCTGCCAGACATCTCTTGCACTTCTGTATGATGTGATCACCATAGTGCTTATATGATAGCCCACGATCGAATGTTACTACATGTAGTGGTTTTGATGGTATTGTATGATGGTGATATTACTAAGTGTAATGTATGAGGTCAGTTGTGAAGGCTCCTGAGATAAAATATAGTTGTGAATTTTCAGAAGGCCTTCCTTGCTACCACTACGACCTCACACCTATCTTTTTTTCTAATGAATGTGGCTACGTTATAATCTAGGGTACTGAATGGAATGTGTTGTATTGACATATACAAACACACACACAGATATTAAATAATATATTATCAATAAAATTTAGAACACAATGAACTAAATCCAGCTGGTGAAATTTTAGAAAGTAAATCTTTTTTTTAAATTTATTTGTTCTGAACCAAGGGTTTATTTGGCCAGAACATATGAAAAGATTTTGGAATTTATGAGTGAATGGCATGAATAAATGACATGATAAATAAAATTGTGTGTACGTATTACAAATGTTTTAAGATTTAGTAGTATTTCTACAGTTTTTATAATTTTATTTTCCCTGGGAGAACGATGAATAGATGTGCAGTTTGGGGTGGCTTCATCCCTCCCTGTCTAAGTTTACCAAACATTGTCCATTAATGATGGAAGTAAAATGGGATGTTTTTAGTAGGAATTCACTTTGGTGTTATGTCTATGAAGTTGGTGAAATCCAGCAGACCAGCCTGCTTACGTAACTTTGAAAGAGTAGTGCTGGTGCTGGAATCTGGTGGCCCCACCTCTCCGTGCTTGGGGGCAATATATCGGGTTGCCCCACCTCTCCGTGCTTGGGGGCAATATATCGGGTGTTCTGCCGAGATGCGACACTGCACGGGTCCTCACTGTCAATTATCTACCCAGCATTTGACACCACCTTTTGGTGTCAACATAAAAACTCACAGCTCTGAAATAAAGTATTGGTTTGGGTTCAGAACCTTACCTAAGGAGCCACTTCTACACGTAACAATTTACTGATAGGTGATATGTTCCACTGATCTCAACACTTGATCTGTCCTTCCTAATCATTGCTGGAGTATATATATATTGTTTGTCCCTAGACCCTGAACTAGGGCGGGGGGTCTAGAGCAAATCCTTACTTGTTTGTAAGGCTAGATTTCGATATGGCAGTATCAAATCACTCGAAACATTAAACAATATTCAAAATATACAAAGAAATAATTTCAATCTTACCAGATTATGAATAAAGAACACAGAAATGCTAGCAAAACTCAGCTGAGCTGCTGGCTATAGTATGGCGTCCCTGAAATTATTTCAATTTATTTCATTTGGAAATCACCACACTTGAAATTTACTGTGTCTATCACTGGACAACTATTGAGGAATGGCCCCAAATGCGCGTCTGAGCGCCGATAATATGATTGTCTGTGGCCAATCAATGCCTTGGTTTTTTTAAATTCAAATTTCCTACACTAAAGTCATTTCAGTCATGCTTCAGTCAAGTATGGATTTTTATCTGTTAGTCCGTCCGTCTCTACTTGCGTTTTCACAAAAACGTACTTGTTTTTTGAACCAACCTATTCGTCCCCTCTACACTTTTTGTCTGTAAAGTTATTTTTAGCCACAGCTCCCACCAATGTCCCTTCTCTTTCATTCTAACTAGATTTGAACACTTGCGTCTCAAGGTCGCGATTTTTGTGCAAATAGTGTCATGTTAGATTCAATGCAGTCTTTCGCTGATGTGAACAACACTGTCTTTTGTCATTATCTTCATTATTAGCTATCCGTCTGTATAAATAAAAGCATATTATTTCACTGCTCAGAATGGGCCATCCGGCCAGCTAATTTTTATATTCCTAACATTAATATTAAGAAAAAGTTACTTTTTAAATTTTGTAATATTTCAAGCATCTGCGTTTGCCGCTGAATTCAAATAAAAGGCTTGGTATCGCAAAAGCGTCCAATAAATGACTGTGGCGTATCATATCCAAGGTCCCTTCTGTCGAGTTCCTTACTTTATGTCAACTTGGGAAACGTGACTTTTTTCTTCTTTCCCCCCCTCCCCCCCCCCCCCCCCCCCCCCAATTGCGTCTCCTTAACCTTGCTAGTCTCACGCAATTTTTTCAGTCATATTTTTTTCCTTTTGATCCGCCGTTCTCATCCCGTTCAAATGGTAACCGTTTTGATTTCCCGTCTAGCAAGTCAATTTTTTATGGAGGGTGATGACCCGCGGTCAGGGCGATCATGTACTATCAGCAGCTTACGCATTATGTTTTTATCCTTACATTTTATCCTTTGGAGATATTTTTACGTTGTATCACTTGTTAATTTTATGACACATCTCCCCACTTGAAAACATGCCTACGGCAAGGTCTAAAACCAGTGATACACATAGATAAAATCTCTCCTCACGTCTGCCATTACTCTAATTTTGATCACAGGGGTGCCGACTGAGGAAATCTGCACCGACATTCAATTTGCCTGGGATATATTGGATACTAAACTGATAAGGTTGAAGCAATAAAGACCACCTCAGCAATCTTGCGTTTTCATGCTTAGCCTGAGATAAGAATACGAGAGGCTGATGATCCGTCTCGACCACAAAAGTCCTACCATACAGATAGATTTGAAACTTCTTTATTGCCCAGATTAACGCTAAACATTCTTTTTCGCTTGTGGAGTATCCTTGTTCCGCCTTATTCAATTTGCGGCTTGCATAAGCGACTGGTTTCAGTTCCCCATCAGGTGAAGATGATCTTTGCAACAAAGCCCCTCCGAGTCCTACATTACTTGCATCGGTTCTTAAGACAAAGTCCTGTGTCAAATCAGGCAGTTTGAGAATAGGCCTGCTAGTGAGTTTTTTCCTTTAACTCTTGGAACGCTAGTTCACATTGTGCAGTCCAAATAATTTTATCTGGAAGTCCCTTGCGAGTCAGATCAGTCAGAGGAGCACAAATAGCGTTAAAATTTTTGATGTATTTCTGATAAAATCCGCATAACGACACGAATGATCGCACGTCCTTTTTTTGTTTGTGGCCTAGGTGCTCTCTGCAGTTTTTCCAAATTCTTAGGATCAGGGGTCATATTACCCTGATATACAGTGTGCCCCAAGAATTCCAACTCTTTGCATCCAATACAACATTTTGTTGGCCTAGCAGTTAAGTTCGCCTCCCGAAGTCTATTAAATAACATCTCTAGAGCTTCAATGTGTTCTTCAAATGTCTCTGTGGCGACGAGAATATCATCCATGAAATTCGTGATACATGGGTTATTCAGGGGATCCAACAATTTGCGCATCATCCTTGAAAATACACTCGGAGCATTTTTCAGTCCGAATGGTAGCATATTGAATTCATAATGTCCATCCGAAGTGCTAAAAGCCAAATAAGGTCTCACTTCAGGCTTCACTGGGATCTGGTAATAGCCTTTACTAAGATCCACCTTTGAAAAGTATTTTGCCTTGTTCAGTCTGGCAAATAACTGTTTTGTGTCTGGTAATGGATCCACTTGTCCTTCTGTGACAGCATTCAGTTTCCTGTAATCTATGCACAGTCTGTGTTCCCCAGACGGTTTTCTCAACAAAACGACACTAGAACTAAAAGATGATTCACTGTGCGAAATAATCCCCTCCTTCAACAAATAATCTATTTCTTCCTTCAATGCCTTCTCCTTCGCGAACGGAATAGAATAGGCTCTCATACAGATTGGGTTTGAGTCTACCAGTTTCATGTCATACTGTAGCAAATTTGTATGGCCTGGTTTATCTGTTAGTACATCTGTATGTTCCTCCAGAACCTGTTGAACTCTCTCCCTCTGGTTTTTAGTCAGGTGCTTACTGACTTTTACCTGTGCTGCTGTTTCACAAGGATGTAATGGGTATTCATGTGAGGTGAGTGGTTCCTTTTGCATCTGGGTTGCAATAGCCAAGGTCAATAAGGGGGTGCTTTCCTGGAGTGGTCTGTCCAGATACTTCTTTAATAAGTTTACATGATAAACTTTCTCCTTCCCCTTTTTGTCAATTTTATAGTTTGTTCTAGACACCTTCTCTAGAACCGTATAGGGACCTTGCCAACCAATTTGTAATTTATTCTGGCTACCGGGTAGTAGAAGAAGCACCTTCTCTCCCACAGCTAGTTCTCGGTCCTTTGCCTTCCTATTAAAATATGCTGCATGTTTCTTCCTGGCTTGTTTCAAATTATCATTTGCCAGTTTCCATCCAGCTTTCAAACGAGTGGTCAGTTCGTTCACGTATTGATAAGATGAGGTAACAGGTTCTTCCGCCTTCTCATCCGTCCAGGTCCTTAATAAAGCTTCTAAAGGACCTTTTATTGGCCTCCCAAATAGCAGAGTTGCGGGAGCCATCCCGGTTGAACTATGTGGTACCTCCCGATACGCAAACAATGCGGCGGGCAGGAATTGATCCCACAGATCCGGTTTTTCGTGTGCCAGCTTTCTCAGGATAGAAATGAGAGTCCCGTTGAACCTCTCTACCTGGCCGTTCCCTTGTGGATGGTACGGACTACAATGAAAGTGTCTGGCTTGAAATAGTTTAAAAACTTCTTCCGTTAGTTTCCCCTTGAACTGAGATCCATTATCCGTCAAGATTTGATGCGGGAATCCTAATCGGGTAAATATTGTAAGTAGTGCCTCTGCTACATGTTTTGAATCAATTGATGGCAGGGCTACCGCCTCTCCCCACATAGAACAAGTGTCCACCAGAGTAAGGATGTAACTGTTCCTCCTCTTGGTCCGAGTGAGAGGTCCCACAATATCCACTGCAACCCTCTCAAAAGGTGTTCCCACTATGGGCATTTCCCCTAGAGTTGCAGGAGCAGTCCAGTGCCTTGGAGCTACCCTTTGACATTCAGGGCAGGATTTGACATATCTTTTTATATCCTCCGTTATCCCTGGCCAGAAGTAATGACAAGCTATACGCTGTCCTGTGGCGCTGATCCCCATGTGACCACTGAAGGGAATCGCATGCCCGAGTTCCATCACTTTATCTCTATATGAGGTGGGAAGAACCAACTGGTTGTGACCATTTGTTCCAGTTCCGGCCTTCCTGTATAATAGTTTGTTCTTCATGAAATATTCCCCCTTGCTCGGAGGTGTGTGGCATTTGGGCAATTTTTTAAAACATGGCTTGAGTGTCCTATCCTCAGCCTGCGCCTTTCTCATCTCCTCTGGATGAGCATTTATAGGTTCACCTTCTTCCTCCTTCTTCTGTGACCTGGTCTGCACTGTCGCCATGATCACAGGTTTCTCGGGATTCCCCAAGAAGACGTATCTACACCCCAATATCAGAGGGTAGATTGGTTCATCTATCACTGCTGCTCTGATTTCTCCTTCCACATAGCGAGTTTTCACCGTTATCCTTGCGATGGGAAGTGTCATGAGTGGTATGTCCTTAGTCGCCCCTTGTATTTCCACTGTTTCTGTGGTATACTGACTTGGGTCCACTAGGCTAGACTTCACAACTGAATCATAATCCAAACCTGTATCATAAAGGCACCTTATGGTGACCCCATTACAAATAACATCCTCACAAACTGGGGGGTGATAAGGTTCCTGTTGTCCATTAGGATTAACCTTTAATCTTTGCGTCCCCGACTTCATTGCAGCAATGTTTGAAGGTTTCCTTCTACAAAATTCGGTGTTATGGTTATCTTTCTTGCACCATTTACACCATCTTTTTCCTTGGTTCAACGGTTTTCTTTCATTGAACTTTTGGTCATTGAACTGTGAGTTTCTGTCGCGATAGTCATTTCTTGGCCGCTCAAAGTTTGTCCTACCTTTATTTCCCTGCTCTCTATTATCAAATTTATTAAATTGCTGTGGAGCTTTAAAATTGTCTATGTGCTTCTTTTTTAGCACCACTTACCTCTGCCTGGGCTGCCTGATACCTCTCAGCGACATTTAAAACCTCTCCCAACTTCTCTGCACCTTGTTCCATGAGAAATTTTCTCATGTCTGGAGCCATGGACTCTCTCAATTGCTCAATCATGATCATTTCTTTAAGATCTTGGGTCTTCCCCAGAGCAGTCCATTTCTCCAAATAGGTTTCCAGTCTAGCAGAGAATTGGTGGTATGTCTCCCCAGACAACAGTTTGGCATTTCTAAATTTCTTACGATAAAATTCACCATTCTTCTCGTACCTTAATAACAAAGCCTGCTTTAACATGTCATAATTGTCTTGGTCTTCCCTGTTCATTTTAGCAAAGACTTCATAAGAAGTACCTCTCAGTCCCTGTGATAGCTTTAAACTCCACCTCTCTCTCTCTAACCCATATGTAGTAGCTAATAACTCAAAACGTCCTAGGTACCCCTCTATGTCATCGTCTTTCTCAACAAAATGGTCTAAATGAAACCCCATAGCTGAGTTTGAGGCTCCCAGACTAGGCGTAGCATCTGAGGCAAAAGGGCTGGCACCATTTTCAGGAGCCTGGCCTTGTAACTCCAGCTCCCTTAGTCGTAATTCGTGCTCCCTTTGCAACCTTCTATCTTCTGCCTCCCTTTCGGCCTTTTTATCTTCTGCCTCCCTTTCGGCAGTCAATCTTTTTTTTCTGCCTCCCTTTCGGCAGTCAATCTTTTTTCTTCTGCCTCCCTTTGCTGTCGTTTGTCTTCTGCCTCAATCTGCAGCCTCTTAATTTCTCTATCCGCCTCTAACCTCTTCTCTTCAGCCAACCTTTCAGACTCTAATTTTCTTTCAGCCTCTTTTTCTAATCTCCTTTCTTCCCGTTCAATATATTTATCACATTCAGCCGTTACGTATTGAATTAAAATCTGACCATCCATTCCCATCTCCTTTGCGGTCAGCACAGCAGCTGATCTAAATTTTGCTAGCTCCGCCATACTTTCTAAACAAATCTAGCAATAAGCAAAGTAAAATTTCCAATCTCTAAAGTAATTATAATTATTCTAGACCAAAATAATTCTAATTAACTAATTAACTAACACTGGCTGTGAAGATTCACCAACTTCTAATTGCCCTTTTAATTTAAAGGGACACTTTTAATTTTAAGGGAATTTTACAATTTTGTTCCCCTAATTTTATTTCTCCCACCAGGAGATCCTTATATTACTGTTTATGCTAATTATCCCTGGACAAGACCCCAATATATGTAGTGGTTTTGATGGTATTGTATGATGGTGATATTACTAAGTGTAATGTATGAGGTCAGCTGTGAAGGCTCCTGAGATAAAATGTAGTTGTGAATTTTCAGAAGGCCTTTCTTGCTACCACTACGACCTCACACCTATCTTTTTTTCTAATGAATGTGGCTACGTTATAATCTAGGGTACTGAATGGAATGTGTTGTATTGACATATACAAACACACACACACAGATATTAAATAATATATTATCAATAAAATTTAGAACACAATGAACTAAATCCAGCTGGTGAAATTTTAGAAAGTAAATCTTTTTTTTTAAATTTATTTGTTCTGAACCAAGGGTTTATTTGGCCAGAACATATGAAAAGATTTTGGAATTTATGAGTGAATGGCATGAATAAATGACATGATAAATAAAATATGTGTACGTATACAAATTTTAAGATTAGTTAGTATTTCTACAGTTTATAATTTTTTTTCCCTGGGAGAACGATGAATAGATGTGCTGTTGGGGTGGCTTCATCCCTCCCTGTCTAAGTTTACCAAACATTGTCCATTAATGATGGAAGTAAATGGGATGTTTTAGTAGGAATTCACTTTGGGTGTTATGTCTATGAAGTTGGTGTAAATCCAGCAGACCAGCCTGCTTACGTAACTTTGAAGAAGTAGCGCTGGTGATGGAATCTGGTGGCCCCACCTCTCCGTGCTTGGGGGCAATATATCGGGTGGCCCCACCTCTCCGGGCTTGGGGGCAATACAAGGCTGTTCTGCCGAGATGCGACACTGCACGGGTCCTCACTGTCAATTATCTACCCAGCATTTGACACCACCTTTTGGTGTCAACATAAAAACTCACAGCTCTGAAATAAAGTATTGGTTTGGGTTCAGAACCTTACCTAAGGAGCCACTTCTACACGTAACAATTTACAATAACACCATTTAGACAGGGTCAGATCTCTCTGACCATACACCACATCTTACCAAGTTGGTTTCCCATAGGATAAGTTCTCACAGACTACATATTCAGAAATATGTTTCTTAGCTTCTTGCCCTAGGATATGATAGGTGATATGTTCCACTGATATCAACACTTGATCTGTCCTTCCTAATCATTGCTGGAGTATATATATTGTTTGTCCCTAGACCCTGAACTAGGGCGGGGGGTCTAGAGCAAATCCTTACTTGTTTGTAAGGCTAGATTTCGATATGGCAGTATCAAATCACTCGAAACATTAAACAATATTCAAAATATACAAAGAAATAATTTCAATCTTACCAGATTACGAATAAAGAACACAGAAATGCTAGCAAAACTCAGCTGAGCTGCTGGCTATAGTATGGCGTCCCTGAACTTATTTCAATTTATTTCATTTGGAAATCACCACACTTGAAATTTACTGTGTCTATCACTGGACAACTGTTGAGGAATGGCCCCAAATGCGCGTCTGAGCGCCGATAATATGATTGTCTGTGGCCAATCAATGCCTTGGTTTTTTTAAATTCAAATTTCCTACACTAAAGTCATTTCAGTCATGCTTCAGTCAAGTATGGATTTTTATCTGTTAGTCCGTCCGTCTCTACTTGCATTTTCACAAAAACGTACTTGTTTTTTGAACCAACCTATTCGTCCCCTCTACACTTTTTGTCTGTAAAGTTATTTTTAGCCACAGCTCCCACCAATGTCCCTTCTCTTTCATTCTAACTAGATTTGAACACTTGCGTCTCAAGGTCGCGATTTTTGTGCAAATAGTGACATGTTAGATTCAATGCAGTCTTTCGCTGATGTGAACAACACTGTCTTTTGTCATTATCTTCATTATTAGCTATCCGTCTGTATAAATAAAAGCATATTATTTCACTGCTCAGAATGGGCCATCCGGCCAGCTAATTTTTATATTCCTAACATTAATATTAAGAAAAAGTTACTTTTTAAATTTTGTAATATTTCAAGCATCTGCGTTTGCCGCTGAATTCAAATAAAAGGCTTGGTATCGCAAAAGCGTCCAATAAATGACTGTGGCGTATCATATCCAAGGTCCCTTCTGTCGAGTTCCTTACTTTATGTCAACTTGGGAAACGTGACTTTTTCTCCGTTCTCCCCCCCCCCCCCCCCCCCCCCCCCCCCCCCCCCAATTGCGTCTCCTTAACCTTGCTAGTCTCACGCAATTTTTTCAGTCATATTTTTTTCCTTTTGATCCGCCGTTCTCATCCCGTTCAAATGGTAACCGTTTTTCCCGTCTAGCAAGTCAATTTTTATGGAGGGTGATGACCCGCGGTCAGGGCGATCATGTACTATCAGCAGCTTACGCATTATGTTTTTATCCTTACATTTTATCCTTTGGAGATATTTTTACGTTGTATCACTTGTTAATTTTATGACACTACACGGTATTTCAACTCGTTCTGCCTTTCAATTTTCTGTCCGCTTTCAATATGGAGTTATTCAAGGAGCACCAAATCACACAGGCTTTGTTGGGATTGACCTTGGAGCTGGTTTCGTCGCACCATTTAGAAACTACTTGAAGTGTCTCATGTATGCTTTTAACCATTTCATTTCTATCTGAGCCAGTCCTGTAAATGAGCAAGTCATCGGCAAACGTTAGTGTTCGTCCCAAACCTGTTGGTTGGATTGCAGCTATTTTTGCTGTATAGATGATAAACAGCACCGGTGATAATGGAGAACCCTGGGGTAATCCTGGGCAAATCCGCAGTGGTGCTAATGTCCATGTTCCCAAGCGAAATCAACTGTGTCACAGTAGAAAGATGGTAGTGAACTATTTTTTTAGTACTTCGCGTTAATTTTATTTAATTGACCGTAGAGAAAGCTGATGACTTATCATTCTCTATGATTCGATCTGTATAGTGGTGAGTAATCCCAGTGACAACACGGTGCAGTCAGGGTCTAATTGAGGGACAGTTATCTATGTAGCCCGCACGTAGTTCTACGTGTTGTATGAACCAACTATGGTAGCAGCGGTAATCACGATGGACAGAACGTGAATAACAAATGTCTATCTTAACTCAATTGCCAACAACGAACACAGAAACCTCCTTACTCTTATGTAATATAACTCAAAGTCTGAGTTAGTCTGGGCATTGGTTTAATCTGACTCTACTGGCAAACAGGTTAGCAGTCGTGTTCGTAACAATATTTAATAGCGGAGTAGGGAAATATATCCAAGGGCACGTTACTTTATAAGAGTACGTGGTACGAATAGAATCTCACTCTTGAGTGCTAGTGTCAACCAAATTCTCTAGTGGTTCAATTGTGGTAAATACCAAGGGAGATAGGTATGATTGATGATCCATCTTCGCACAACCCTAATTTCCGTTTCCTAAGCTAACGGATCACCCCTGAAACGTTCCTTCCTTATTATTCCGAAATGTTTCATTAGACGATTCTTCTTTATCTATTTTCTTTATAACACAATGCGATTCAACAATTGTGTAGCCAACCTGAGATCATTTACCAACCTGAATTAAAGGGAAATACAACCCCTTTTGTAGACCTTCCTCCCTTGTAGACTATTTGTTCTAATGTCGACCTTGATAAACAGCATTTCTCTGGTCGTGATATTTTTCTGGTATTTCTACTCGAGTCAGAGTACGTTTCCCGCTTCTCTTAACCCTTGCTCCCTGATTGAATCATGTTAGCTACTTCTCCTCGATGGCAGTTTGTCTTCAAGTATATTTTCTTATTATCTGTCCTCTGGACTCGTTAGTTAACTGGATCTTGTCTCGAACGTGGCTTATTCTTCTCTCTCTGACGTCAAACCTAACATTTTCCCCTTTTTCGTAACTAGGTCTGAGAGTATTTCCTCTCTCATTGACTGCCGACTCTGTTCTGACGTCATGTAATGCGGGTAGACACTATATGTCACTATTCCTGTGACAACTGCTCTCTCAGTTAAGGCAGCTGCTATCCACCTTGTTAGCAATGGGTTTACACCAAATTCCTTTATACAGTCCATCAAGGTTGCAAAGTTAACACTGTTGTAAGTATCCCCTAGGCAATTGCCACAGCAACCCTTTCTTGTTTACCCAGGAAACCCTCATATACATCATGCGCATATGTTCCAGCGTTACCCCATGTTACTTTTATTGGTCTATAACTGCCCAGGTTATCATGGAGGATGTGTGCATTTTCAAAGGTGCTTCATTAATGTCTCGCCACAATCTTCTCAAGTAACGTGCCGTAGACATTCTGCAGTGTAATGATTCGATAGCTGCTAAGTAGTGTGAGGTCTTCTCAACCCTTTGAAAATAAAGTTAGTTCGTTCGTTCGTTCTTTACCAGGTTTAGGAAGTGGCCGTAGGTAGCTATGTAGCCAGTCGTCTGGCACCTCAGCATTCTGTATACTGGTGTTGAAATCTTAACACTACATTCGTAATACCTCTGTCATCAAGCTGCTTGATGTGTTGATACTGTACCCCATCAGGACCCGAGTAGTGTTTCTACTTGCTTTTAAAATATACAAGGTACATAACGTCCTCGTCAGATATGAGGTCGAAATATATCTCGCCTCCGATGTCATTTTCCAGGACACGATTCTTAATCTCTTGACGGGCAGCTTTATCTCCTGTATCCATCTGTGTGATATACCGACTAAATAATGCACGTCTATTCTCTTCATCGACCTTCAGGCTTATTCCCGCGGAGCTCAGAATATTAGGTATGGGTTGGCTTATATTGTTCCTATTCATTCGTCGATGTAAGGACCAGAATTTATGTAAGGTCTTTTCAGTGCCCACCTGTGTCACGAAGGCCTCCCATACTTGGTCCTTGGCTTCCCTTGCGACGCTCTCGAACCTATTGGTGGCTTTCTTTCTGTTTTTCTTCCTTCAACTCTTCAACCCCTCCATTAATCAATGTATTTCGCTTTCGTGCTTTCCTCCATTCTTTCGTCGCTCTTTTAAATCCATGCCTTTTCTACATCCTCATTCCGCCAGGGTGGTTGGGTGAAAGGTGTTCTAGCTGTCTTTTTTCTGGCATTTTGACGCAATGATATGTAGAGTACTATTGCAGTCATGAGAGCCTGAATGGTACTTAAAAGTGTGTTTAGGATTTCTTGACAAAGATTAACAAATCACCAAACGTTTAGTTAAATAAAGTCAGAACAATGTTAGGAGCAGTGGAGAATCTTCGAAAATTAAAGCAGAAAAAAATGATGCTTTACTGTAAGAGAAAGACTTAAAAGTGTAAACGGTTTTCTGCTTGTAGACAACACAGTGGCTTTAGATAATACAGGCATTAGTGGGGGGCTTCAGAAACATAGAAAATATTTGTATTGACAAAACGACATAAGAAATAATGCCGCCGAGAATACATCATCATTGTACATAGAGCTTTGTGAAGACTTAAATACCTGAACATATCTGTAACTGTGACAGTATAGATTACTACGTCGGATTAGCACTAGGGTTATGTCACTTTATTGTAGTTAGTGTAAGAATACTTTAGCAAGATTTAAACACTAAGTATTTGAACGTGACTAGTTAGTTAATAAACACTAGTCACAAACCTATGACAGTCATTCAATCATGGTGTACGTGAAATGACGTCATCAAACCTGGGGTAGAATTCATACAAGTAAAAAAACGGAATTTATTATTTTTTTATAAGGGGAGATCAGAGAGGGTGGTGTTTGAGAACGGGATGAGCGAAGTCAGTTTGTGGTTACCATCTTGTAAGGCTGATTTGCTATGTAATATTTCATGGAAAGACTGGTTAGTATATTACACAAGAACATGTACTTATGAACCCGATTGAAATTATCAAAGTGTGTAGACAGTAAATAAAAGTAATTATTCATATTTTACACCAGCCTGATCTTATTCTCCTGAGCGTAAGTAGCCAGTGACCTTTGTTTACATCAGGTAATCAAGCATAGAGTGCTACCATATTTACGACGATCATACAGCCAAACACCAACACAGACGAGTCTCCTAAGAACACTTGGGTTATATTACAATTTATATCTGTAATCACAATCTCTGCAGTCGCCAGTAACACTACAGAAGAATATTGAAAGAAAATACTGCAACAAAAATTCACCTGTCACAGAACGTTTATTTCATCCTTTTCTCACCCTGTCACACTAGACTTGATTTGGTGACACAGCCTTCCCCTCCCCCGGTCACAGAAGATCAGATGGAGGATTTAATTGAGAAATAAATATAACGAAAACACAAGCATTGCATCGCTTTTTCATGATAGTTCTTGAGGGGATATTTCATAAATGGGACAAATCTTTTCAAAGCTAAGCAAATAACAATTGAAAGTATTAGGACATAGTCTTCTTCTTCTTCTTCCTCGTTCATCCTGAAAAGGACGTTGGTTGCGTTGTGTCTGTTTACGCCGGTGCTGTGATATCTGCACCTTTCGGCCGACAACATCCGACTTCAGCACGGCATTTTTTGGGACCGGGTTTGCCTTCCCTCTTCGATCCCTACTTTCTCAGCCAGACTGCAGTGATGCAGCCTGTTTCCAGGACAACCACGTGGAGGTGGAGTAGGGTCTTGGTCAGCTCTGGTTCGCTGACCCTGATGCAAACAGTCAAGCTATGGGTCGCTGACTGCATTTTCTATTGCTGCATCTTTGGGTCCTAGGACATAGTCTGACAGTTAGAAAGTTAAAATATTTGATAACGACAAGAAGATAAAATGACGACAGAACGAAGAAAAATTAGAAAGTGTCAGATTGAATGATACCGTTTAAAGGGAGGAAGTTACAATAAGAATAGGCAACATCAGAGGGTTATCGAGATAAATCATCTCTTACTCGACCAGGTGTGCGTATTTATATATTACGTTGAATGCAGAAGTTGCAACTAATAGGCATTTTTTTTTAAAATTTGTAACATATATGCAAATATGTAGAATTTACAACATATATGTATGTTCGTTATCTGTTCAATATATATGTTGCTCCATAATCAGATTAGTCATGAATGTTGTTAATATTGTAGGTGTTAATCACATGTAAAGGTTTATTACAGTTGCGAATACGTTTTTATGTATGAGCAGATTATGTTACATAACGTGTGTGCATATGAGTTCATGTATGTCTTTTGTCCATCAAAGCTTAATCAATGAGTTAAAAAGGAGAGGTAACGATACAGTTTTGTAATATACCAGGAAGACTTTATAAAGTTACGCTAGCATGTTGGTGTAGCTGAGTGTAGATATCAGAATATCATCTTAAATCATATTACATCGTTGTTACGCACGGATCATTATTATTATTTTTCGTTTGTATAAACATTTTTCATATGTATGATCATTTTTTTGACTGAAGTGTGTATTATGTTTTCTATGGTCAAAGGGACATAATCCGAGTTATCGAAACTACAATTTTTTAGGAGTTTGCCTTCTCTTGTATAGAGACACGTTCGGTCTATAATTTCTTGAACGAAGCGTGACCACATCTCCTTATTTGGTAGTACCAGTCAACTATGGTAGATGTCTGAAACCTTTCTTAACGCTTCTTTTCATGACCATAAAAGGCGCGATTCTATAAGACTTTTATCTCGAATGTTCTTAGAATCGTCTTATTGTGAACGGCAACTCAGAGATTGTCGTTCTGCGCATGTCAAAAGCTGGGAGTTCGTTCTGTGTGTTCCGCCCAGTTGGGCAGTTGAGAAATGGTTTAAGAAGCGAGCAGACGCAACTGCGTCTGGTGATTTTCTGAGGGAAATACAGTGTCTTTGTGAGTTAGTTAGCTAACTAGACTATTTCCCGTATTATTCACGCCTGCCTGGAGGCATATGTTCATGGTTGATTTTCCGAAATAAGGTAATTCCTCTTGTATCGAACTTTATGCTAACATCTAGAGGTTCGTCATTTTGTCGCCTATTTGCTCGCTTGTGTGATGCAAAATGGAGAGGTACTTTGACTAGGATTAAGTCACCGGTAGCTTTATACCTGAACTAGTTAAATATATATGGGTCGCTCTAGGCCAACAAGACTATTGTCTGTGTTCCAGGATTCGTTATATCAGAGATCACGTCCAAGTCAGATGGTTAGACTTAGGAACATTATAAAGGTCGAGCTGACCTGTAGCCCATGTATGCTATTCACGTGCAGACAGTGAACGGACTTATTGTATACAACTGATCTGCTAGCATCAGAATGGGAGCATTTATTATTGTTTATGAACATTGAAGATCTGTAGCTGACACTGTTGCAGAAGTTATAGAAATTATTATTATTTATACAGCTTCACGAACTAGAACTCTATGATTTATGAATTTCTGAATCTATTGAACTGTGATGTCTTATGACGCATATATACAACAGCTGTCATTGCTGACTACAGAAATTGTTTTCAATGTGCCATATCATCTTGCTGAACTCGTTAACTATGTTGATGTCATAAGTATCATGACTGTTTTGTGGCGTGCAATAAATGAAAGAAACTTATACAACGAAGTTACCCTTTCTATGACTCTACACGTCATGTTGCCTGTGTGATAACCCTGTGAACTGTTCCACTACCACATACACAGCAACATCCTAAATCAGAGAAGACACCTACATCTTGCACTTTAATACCAGGTGTCGATAAGGGTGGCAAGTTACCACTTCAGCTCAAATCCACCCTTATCATTTTTGGTGGCCAATGTGGGGACCGACCAGAAAGCGCTTACTGCTATTCAGAGCAAAAACTTGAAGAGCTCGAGGTCCACTCGTTATGCCATAGCTCTTCAACCATTTCATTTCTCGGTTCGAGCTATCCGTGGTTCGGATAATGTAATGGCAGACATTCTGTCCAGATGTCCACACGATTCCACATGATTCTTCTGTCATATATATATATTTCCTGATATACAGTCCAATGTTATAATGACATGTTAGTAGATTTTGTCTCACTTTTTTTTTTTTTTTGAGGGAAATTTATAACATTGTACCATGTAATTATCTAAGAAGGCTTAGTTAGTGATATACGGGCCAAAAGATCACTCGGCCACATTTAAATAAATTATTTTCAGGATTGTATTAAGAAATTTACCAGTTGTCTTTAAGATTTGTGTTATTGATATTTTCGCAGCACATCATTGAAGTCTGCGAGTTTATGTCCATTGTGGAACTTTGAGGATATCAAGTCCTGTCCTACATTGGGAGCGGATGATGTCCACATCTTCTTCTATTGAATGTTTTATGTCACCGAAGATCAACACATGTATTACTTATTAATTACTGTTACTTTATATAATGTAATAATATAGTGCGGTATATTAGTAAATTACACCGCTATTTGCAACACATTGTATGATAACACATAATATATTTAATTTCATATATTGGTATGAGAATAATTTGATTGTCATTATGTTGTTGCCATCATTGTGGCGTGTGTTGGTGGCACCTTCCTGGAATATATCAGCGTATACTTAGATAAATTTTTTCTCTAAGGATCTGAGATATGATCTCAGTGTCGCTCCATGCGTTGAGCTAATTTGTTAGGTATATATCCACGCATCATACGTGCGTTAGGAGCCTAGATTTTTTTCCGGCTCCAGGATTTAAAAAAAAAATGTTTCATTTTTTTTTTTCCAGGGAGGGTGCGGTAATGTTACGCACGGATCATTATTATTTTTCGTTTGTATAAACATTTTTCATATGTATGATCATTTTTTTGACTGAAGTGTGTATTATGTTTTCTATGGTCAAAGGGACATAATCCGAGTTATCGAAACTACAATTTTTTAGGAGTTTGCCTTCTCTTGTATAGAGACACGTTCGGTCTATAATTTCTTGAACGAAGCGTGACCACATCTCCTTATTTGGTAGTACCAGTCAACTATGGTAGATGTCTGAAACCTTTCTTAACGCTTCTTTTCATGACCATAAAAGGCGCGATTCTATAAGACTTTTATCTCGAATGTTCTTAGAATCGTCTTATTGTGAACGGCAACTCAGAGATTGTCGTTCTGCGCATGTCAAAAGCTGGGAGTTCGTTCTGTGTGTTCCGCCCAGTTGGGCAGTTGAGAAATGGTTTAAGAAGCGAGCAGACGCAACTGCGTCTTGTGATTTTCTGAGGGAAATACATGGTCTTTGTGAGTTAGTTAGCTAACTAGACTATTTCCCGTATTATTCACGCCTGCCTGGAGGCATATGTTCATGGTTGATTTTCCGAAATAAGGTAATTCCTCTTGTATCGAACTTTATGCTAACATCTAGAGGTTCGTCATTTTGTCGCCTATTTGCTCGCTTGTGTGATGCAAAATGGAGAGGTACTTTGACTAGGATTAAGTCACCGGTAGCTTTATACCTGAACTAGTTAAATATATATGGGTCGCTCTAGGCCAACAAGACTATTGTCTGTGTTCCAGGATTCGTTATATCAGAGATCACGTCCAAGTCAGATGGTTAGACTTAGGAACATTATAAAGGTCGAGCTGACCTGTAGCCCATGTATGCTATTCACGTGCAGACAGTGAACGGACTTATTGTATACAACTGATCTGCTAGCATCAGAATGGGAGCATTTATTATTGTTTATGAACATTGAAGATCTGTAGCTGACACTGTTGCAGAAGTTATAGAAATTATTATTATTTATACAGCTTCACGAACTAGAACTCTATGATTTATGAATTTCTGAATCTATTGAACTGTGATGTCTTATGACGCATATATACAACAGCTGTCATTGCTGACTACAGAAATTGTTTTCAATGTGCCATATCATCTTGCTGAACTCGTTAACTATGTTGATGTCATAAGTATCATGACTGTTTTGTGGCGTGCAATAAATGAAAGAAACTTATACAACGAAGTTACCCTTTCTATGACTCTACACGTCATGTTGCCTGTGTGATAACCCTGTGAACTGTTCCACTACCACATACACAGCAACATCCTAAATCAGAGAAGACACCTACATCTTGCACTTTAATACCAGGTGTCGATAAGGGTGGCAAGTTACCACTTCAGCTCAAATCCACCCTTATCAATCGTCTTACGGTGAGTGTAACAAATAGTGTCCCACAGTCAACTGCCTAGCACGTGACCTTCTCCTGCCTTTCATTAGCAAAGTATTGGTTAAGTTTCTGGGTCGAACGAACGAACGAAAGAGCGAACTTTATTTTCAAACGGTTAAGAATTGGGCACGCAGGCCCGTCTTACATTCTGCCCTTCCTCTCTCTGTCATCTTATATACTGTATCCTTTCATTCGCAAATGTATTTTGGGTTTTATTTAAGCAAACAACATTATCAAGGTAAAATAATAACATACAGTTATAAAAACCCAATCTTACTCAAATTTAAGTATGTCAATAAAAAGAGAGAGAGAGAAATATATGTTAATAAATTATTTTTTTTTTTAAAACAAACAAAAAAACAACTTACAAACAAACAAAATCTAAACCATTCATACAGTAAATTAGATATAATTTGAAACGTAATCAGATTATGGTAGCATATAATAAGAACTCGTGACATATCGGAAATCTGCTGCTGAATGACCTGGGACTTCGTGTGTTGTCAGCGCATGCGGAAAATGTTCCCACAGGTGAGCAGCTTTGAGTCCCAAGCAGATACTGCCACAGGGAGTGAATTGTTGACGCCTCCACCATACGACATCCAGCTTTATGACCTATGCTCCTTAGGGAGGTAAAGGGTATATTTTAGTATTGAATTGATTGACTTGCGCCCCAGCTGTTTGTTTTTATATGTTTTATTATTTAATTGAGGTTCTTGCGCCCCTGGTGTTTGTTTTTATATATTTTAGTATTGACTTGATTGACTTGCGCCCCAGCTGTTTGTTTTTATATATTTTAGTATTGAATTAAGGTTCTTGCACCCCAGCTGTTTGTTTTTATATATTTTAGTATTGAATTGAGGTTCTTGCACCCCAGCTGTTTGTTTTTATATATTTTATTATTGAATTGGCTGACTTGCGCCCCTGCAGTTTGCTTTCATATATCATAGTATGCTATTTAATTTACTGCGTGTCTCTACTAAATTATTTTTTTTTCTTCTAATAAAAGATTTATGAAATATTCCCATGTGTTAGTCATTGAGCACTAAAATATTTCAGGTGTATTATTTAATATTCTGCAAGTCTCTACTTAGTGAATGATAGCCACAACAATGGAAATGTAATTTACAATCTACTAAAGAACTTATTCTCAGCACTGCTAAAGAAACCAGGAGTCATCGAATGTGTTGACAATCACATAATGAGTCTGCTGAATCACGTGACAAACACACTATTTACTTTATTTAAAAGAAAGTCACAAACACGGGCATACTTATTATAACAACATTAATATAAAGAGTAGTGTAGGGGACACATAATTGTGTTTTATTGACTAACCGACGCATCTGAAAAAGTGAAACACGAGAGAATATCGAACTATTGAAAGTATTTACATCGAAGGCAAAGACTTCAAAATATTAAAGAACTTGCAATGACAACAAACACTAGCCAAAAGAATGGGAGATTGCATAGGAATTCTTCAGCATACTAGACCATGAGAATATATTTTTAGAAGGTGTCTTGCTTATCACCTGGTGGACATAGTATTAAAAACCCTAGATAGCATGAGGTGAAAACTAAATAACTAGCTGCATGTAATAACTGACACAATAGTTTCAGAACGTAAACAAAACAGCCTCGGTCTAAATGAAAGAAAACAGAAGTAAGAGATATCACAAAGGGAATGAATTCTCCTAAATCACCATCAAATTAAACCATACATTTTCTAAGCACGTTATTAGAATCAATTGCCTGGCACGTTAATAAATCAGAAGGAAGCGTAGGATAGATAATTTGATATCATATTTGTATTTCTTGTTTGTATATATGTTTTACTTCAGTCTTGATAATAATCTTTACTTTGTATGCTTGTTACACGTTTTTCTTGTGGCAGCAAAAGATTCATTATCATTGGATTGTCATGGCTGTTATGTAGGTGTGAAAGGTTTACTGGCTGCCTCAGTGTATGATCTTCTGCAACTGATGGGTTTGAAAGGGCTCTGACGAGACAGTGAAACATCGGGAAGGGCATCGTGTTGGCTGTGTAACAAGCGCAACGGGCTATGGAATTCAGAACAATAATTTATTTTCAACATAAGAGTTACTTTCATAATTGCCTCCAGCTGGCAGGAGAACAGGAGTCAAGTTGAAAGTTGCAACCAAGGTGGAGTGGGTTAAATTATCGCACAAGACAATAGGAGACTGACACTTGGGAGTCATGAACCAAGTGGGCCCTTCCCCTTTTTAAGAGTGTAACGGAGCTTAAGGACCGAAAAACTTGATCAGCAGGGGGAACCCTTCGGATGATCATATTTCCTCCTGTTGTATTGCTCTGTATAGAGTTTCCTACCATCTTATCCAAGCACATATCACTGACAGGTATGTGATGAACACATTTTGAAGGGAAAATCATAACTAACATTTGCTGAGTTTAGTCTCCATCTGGCTGCTGCGGATGGTTTATAAAAAAACACCTCATTATTCGTCTAATAAAATCTATCAAGGAGGTGAAAATGAAGATGATGAGTTTGATGACGATAACGAGCATAGTCGTCAAAGTCAACATAGAAAACGGATAAGAAGAGAAGGCGAATGCTCTCCGCTAGATTGTGGTATTGAAGGAATCGTGAAAAGTTGATTCTGTAACCCAGCGACATAAACTTCTGTGCCTTTTATCTATACAAAGAAAAGAGTCCCCAACTCCAAAGGAAAAGTTTTTGCCTATAAGTAAGCACATAACACAGGCAGCACGAGTGCCATGAGTTAATCACCAAGGAGTAAACAATCAACAGTGCTATATGAATGTTATCGTTACATATATGCACATATACGGTTAGTAGAAAAGTAAAAAAAAAAGTTCTTTATAGAAGAAAATACACACACAAAATGCTAGGCCCTAACTAAAACTCTCGTATGACAGGAATGAAAGAGTTTGGTTTGGTTTTAAGGACCATCTTCATTGAACACGGACTACTCCATCAGTGCTCCAATCTCCTCCCTTAGATCACACAAGGAGGATCTCATCACAGTGCACGAACTCCGTTGAACTGGCAAGAATCCCCATACATTCTATAAGTAACGGCCTGATAGGCCTACTCTTTACGATTTCCAACTGCCGTGGGATGTTTAACCTGCGCAACTTGCACACGGGACCTCCTATTTTTTTGCCCTTATCCGAGAAGGCCAGGCATACGATCTCACTACCCAGGAGACCGGGGGGTGGGGGGGGGGGGTATGACATCATCAGGAATACTGGTTCTGAAAAAAATATTTTCCATAAATTATATTCACTCCACTGGGAATCGAACTCGGTACCTCTAGAACTCGAGGCGGACGCCATACCTCTTAGCAACTCCAACCCCCTAAATGAACTGGTCATGAGATAATCTAAGTGTTACCACACTAATGATAATAATCTACAGTCCATAATCCATACATGTTACAGTAATGATAATAATCTACAGTCCATAATCCATAGATGTTACATTAATGATAATAATCTACAGTCCATATTCCATAGATGTTACACTAATGATAATAATCTACAGTCCATAATCCATAGATGTTACACTAATGATAATAATCTACAGTCCATATTCCATAGATGTTACACTAATGATAATAATCTACAGTCCATATACCATAGATTTTACACTAATGATAATAATCTACAGTCCATAATCCATAGATGTTACACTAATGATAATAATCTGCAGTCCATAATCCATAGATGTTACATTAATGATAATAATCTACAGTCCATATTCCATAGATGTTACACTAATGATAATAATCTACAGTCCATAATCCATAGATGTTATACTAATGATAATAATCTACAGTCCATAATCCATAGATGTTACATTAATGATAATAATCTACAGTCCATAATCCATAGATGTTACACTAATGATAATAATCTACAGTCCACATTCCATAGATGTTACACTAATGATAATAATCTACAGTCCATAATCCATAGATGTTACACTAATGATAATAATCTACAGTCCATAATCTATAGATGTTACATTAATGATAATAATCTACAGTCCATAATCCATAGATGTTACACTAATGATAATAATCTACAGTCCATATTCCATAGATGTTACACTAATGATAATATTCTACAGTCCATAATCCATAGATGTTACACTAATGATAATAATCTACAGTCCATAATCCATAGATGTTACACTAATGATAATAATCTACAGTCCATATTCCATAGATGTTACACTAACGATAATAATCTACAGTCCATAATCCATAGATGTTACACTAATGATAATAATCTACAGTCCATAATCCATAGATGTTACACTAATGGTAATCTACAGTCCATAATCCATAGATGTTACACTACTGTATGATCATACAATGTTATGCACTGTTGAGGATTGTCTAACTTGCTCTGTAGTAGTGAACTACAAGTTTTCCAAAGGTACCAACCTTCGCTCAAGGTACGTATAAATAGGAGGTAATCTGCCACTATCTTCGGGAGTCTTTTTAAATGGCAAGTACAACAACTGTGTCTTCTTGTTTGATTGCAATATGCTCCGCCCATTTCAGGGACAAACATTAATTTTTGCCTCGTAATAAATTAACCATGGTGATATCACGAGAAGAAAGAAAACATCAGATTAAGTTGGGAGAACAGGTCCTGGAGCAGGTCGACCACTTTAAATATCTCGGAGCTATTATAGACCGAAAGGGGGGCATCAAAGAAGAGTTGGCCACTCGAAAAGCAGCGGCTGGTAGACTTTATCAGGCCATAAATCGAGGATTCCTCAGCAAGAAAGAGGTTGGTAAGAAAACGAAGATGGCTGTATACCGCTCCACCTATGTCCCAGTCTTGACATATGGATGCGAGTCATGGGCAATGACTACAACCCACAAAAGCCAGATTCAAACCTCAGAAATGAGGTATCTGAGGAAGGTGGTTGAAGTAACAAGAAGAGACATGATCCGCAACCAGACGATACGTCAAGACCTAAAATCCCACCCGCTGCAGACCCAAATAGAACAGTCCCAAGTAAGATGGTTTGGCCATGTCTGCAGAATGGGAGAAGATCGGCTACCACGACAAGCATGGGAAACAAAGAGCCAGGGATCCAGACCTCCAGGACGACCCAGAGTCCGCTGGGAGGACAACATTAGACAATCTTTGAAGGACCGAGGACTAGAATGGAACCAGGCCAGGAAGAAGACAGCCGATAGGATAGTCTGGCGCTCTCTCTTCCAAACCTCTACACCTTACGGTAGAAGAGGAACGACTAAGTAAGTAAGTAAGTAAGTAATAAATTAACCCCAGCTGAATGTAATTCATCAAAGTTTTAATTTAATAGCTGTGTCTATATTTATTATTTAAATGAGTCATATATCAAATTCACTCAACCAAGTTATTAAGTTTACATAGATACCTAGAGATTTATTTATGAAATATTTAATCGACAGAGTTAAAATAAATAAAATCTATTTGTCAGAAAAAATAGGAAGTGGATAATGTATCTTTCTCGGAAAATGCTACTGCCTTGTGGAGTTTAAAAAATAAATAGTCTGTTCACTGAGGCCGGTAAATTTTGACTTAGCTTTGCAGTGAGTTGACTCTGGATGCTGGTTCTCAGTGAAGTCTTGACTGCTCTTTCTCAAATCAGGAGTTGAATGGCGTGGGAGCACTTTTGCTGCTGTCCTGGAATAACTTACAAAATTTGCTCCACTACAGCCTTCTCTTTTATATGGTATTAAGCGTTGATTATTAGTAACCAGTACCAACAACTGAGAGAATTGAAGTATACTACTCGTCAAAAGTCAAGGGCCACTTAGAAAAACCTTGGTTGAAACCATAAAACAAATCTAATATAAACGTAATTGGTATCAGTCAAAACGGCATTTATTGAATACCAAATTGACATGTCACGTAAAGAAATGGAAACACACATTCAAACGCAATGAAGCTGTGAAGTGTGTCACCCACCTTTTCAAAAGTCACACAATAGATATTGGACAAATAGACATTTCAAAATCGGGTATGACCTAAGTTTGCAGCAAGGCATTCAAGACAGCGTAGACGCATCGAGTCCACAAGGGTCCGAAGAGTATCCTGATTAACAGCTTGCCATTCCTGAAGCAGAAATGCAGTCAGCTGTGCAACATCCATTGGCAGGGGGTGATTTGTTGACAATCTTCGACCGAGGACATCCCAGAGGTGCTCAATCGGAGAAAGGTCAGGTGAATGAGCTGGCCACGCCATCCTGATGATCCCATGTTGCTGAATAAACTCATTCACTATACGAGCTCGATAGGGTCGAGCGTTATCATCTTGGAGGATGGCATTACCACCTATGGCCTCAGGAGCAGGCTAAACAATTGGTCTCAAGATTTCGTTCTGATATATTGGGCCGGTCAAGTTGCCTTGGATGATGTAGAATGGGGTCCTGCCGTGTCTGTAGAAGCCTCCCCAGACAATGACAGAACCCCTACCTTAACGATCCACCTCTCGAATTGTGTCATCAGTAAATCGCTCTCCTGGTCGTCTCCAAACTCGAATCCTGCCATCATTGAATGACACAGTGAAGCGAGATTTATCAGTGAAGAGAACTTGATTCCATTGTTGCCTTGTCCATCGGATGTGCTCGCGACACCAAGCAACACGGGCTCTGTGATGAGCAGGAGTAAGAGGGATTCTGACTGCAGGACGTCGAGCAGCCAGTCCAAATTTATGTAAAGGTCTTCGAATGGTGCTTTGACTGACATTAACGTTTACAGTTTGTCTCAGCTGACATCGTAGAGTGGAAAAAGTCACTGTTCGATGGCGCAGGGCTGACAACAAGAGGTACCGGTCATCATGTCTATTGGTGCATCTAGGGCGACCTGGCCGGTGGCGATCCTCCACACTTCCTGTGGCCTGAAATCTCTCCAAAATTCTTTGGATAGTAGAGTATGACACTGCAAGCCATCTAGCAACCTCACGGACAGATAAACAACTTTCATCCCATGCTATAGCCCTCATTCTTTGTAAGGTGTCAAGACTTCTTCTCGGTGGCATGGTTTTTGCAAGTGATGAAACTAACCTAAGTCTGCTGATTGTAAAACAAATTAAGAGTGACTCTGTTCATGAAAAGTCACCATTGCACGTGGAATGTCAATCATCACGATTACTTCACCTGTTTGGTTGTACGGAAGTTAGAAAAAACAGATTAAAAATGTGAATTTACGGTCAGCAAACCAAATTGCACGTGATCACCATGGTTTTCGGTGAGTTGTTTTTATGCTTAACGTGCATAGAGGACTGTCAGAGGAAGATATTGCACCCATTTTTACTAAAAACTTCCTTTATTTAATCATTCTATGCGCTTATATAAAAGTATATTGAAAATAATAGGGTGGCCTTTAACTTTTGACGAGTAGTATATTATATCGCCTGATGTATGCATGTGACCGCCTGGCCTACACTAGCATTCATACGCTCTATAATACTATATAGAATAAGGAAATACTTTAAAAGCAAATACGGCATTTTCTCACAAGACGCAGTATCATAAAAGTTACAGCAGTCACGGCTGTGAGCGGGAATTGTAGAGCTGTCCCAGAAAATAATAATGAATTGGTGTTATGCGTGGGAAGTGTGAAGTGAGAGTTGTGATCTTGGAATTTTTTCCATTGTTTAGGTGGAAAAGAAAAAAAACAGAAAGACGTGTGCAAAACGTCGAAAATAGAGAGACAAGTGTAAAATGAGCGAGGCGTGTGTAAAATGGCGGGAAAAAGAGGGAGCTATATAAAAGGTGGAGAAATGCGAGAAAAGAGGGATATTTTTGCTAGCTATTCATTGTTTTGTGTTGTGTTTAGGCAAGCCAGATTCGTGTTTCGTCTTGGAGATTATGAAGATCAGTTTTTTTTTTCTTTTGGATATAACTTACTATTGTGTTTAAGCGTAAGTAAACGATCATGTCATTGTGTAAATACCAGTTCTTGTCGAATGACGTTCAATAAACTTCTGATTGAATTTACTGCATTCACTCAACTATATAAGTTGCTGTTTTGGAACGTTTCAGTTGGATCATTTAAAAACCATTATATGATTGTTTGCCTATCACTAAACCTAAAAAGGAAAGATCGAACCGGGAAAGAAAATTAGGTAACGTCAAGAATCTCCATTTCTCTCTCATGTAGCCACTTGAACAACAACATATAAAGGATTAGCTTTGAGAAAAAAAAAATCAGTATAACCACTTTCACATTTAACTGACACGGGCTCACGCATCGGGCAACCTCCGTTTTCCTGCACCATTCTATTTTCCTCTGAATGTTTCTGATGTCCCTAATGAATTCTCAATCCATCGAGACACGTGAAAAAGTATTTAGAAGAGCGAAAGGAAACCAATCTTAAAAAAAGCATTGTCGAAACACCAAATTACTTACCATGATGTCATAATTATCTTGTTGCAGCTCTGTATGGTGCCTGGGACTACCTCTGCTATTGGTTCTTTGTGAGGAAACCCGTAGAAGTTTTATGGTTTTATTTTATAAGTTACTCCTATTCTCTTTGGGCCGTCCTATAATGGAATCCTTATTACTAACTAATATTCTGGCTGTCTGTGATCTACTTGACAAAAATAGTGAATGCGGTGGGGAAATTTCAAAACGCTCCAGGTATTATATTTCAAATTTTCTCCCACGCAAAACCTAATCTCGCAAGGTTCTTATAGGAGGACGTAGCGAAATACGTCATATTTCGTCCGTTTAATTTTCCTTTCTCCACTTTTCTCCGTCAATGTCACTCGACCTATCTTTCTCTTCCTTTTCCCCCTCCTGATCATACTTTTTCGCTTTCATCGACCGAGGTTATCGTGTCACACTTCGTCACCCAACCCGGTAGACCTGACCGCACGACTGGTTGCCTTTTGTGAATGAGGAGGCTGCTGTAAAACTGGTAAAAACAAATATATAAATTAAAAAATAAAATGGTATGAAATCAGTTTTACAAGTAAACGGTACACAGGAAACAAGGCTTTTCCTGTGTACCGTTTACACGTAAAACTGATTTCATACCAATTTATTTTTTAATTTATATATTTGTTACCTTTTGTCCGCGGGAGTAGGCATCGCTAACCAGATGTGACAATAAAGTATACATTTAGAAACATCGGTGTTGTTAAGCCAGACGGACCAGTGATAGATAAACTGAAATTTTCTTTTACAACAGCTGGCAAATGTCGCCCAAATCGATTTGTGTCGGTGAATGAAGATAACGAATGTTCGATTCATGGACATGACTTGCAGAAAATTGTAACAAAACAATGGAGGAAGTTGAGGGGAACAGCGGTAAGACGTGGAGTGCAATGGATGAGTTTGAAAAAAAATCGAAAAAAGGTGATTCTTCTTACGAGGACAAAAAACAAAGAAAGTAGTCTACGTTACGGCCACAAGGCCTTCGTCAGGAAAAGAAAGAAAGTGAAGGCTAGATAGGAGACATACGAACTTAAATGAATATAAAAATAAATATAAAGAAACAATAAAATAAATAAATAAAACCTAGGTACTTCCCTGAAGGCGAAGCATCAAAATCCTATCACGCTTGGCTGAAAAGGAAGTGACTCTTGACCCCGGATGTACACAATACATACTAAGAAACTAAAACTAAAAAACGAAAAAAATATCCAAACGTAATAAAAATGGGGACTGGAAATAAAAGAGGAAATATTATGGAGGATGGCATAAAAATAGAAGAATAGGGTAAGAGTGGAAAGAGTCAACTCTATTTTGACTATATATTTATTTTCATATTCATTTAAGTTCGTATGTCTCCTATCTAGCCTTCACTTTCTTTCTTTTCCTGACGTAGGCCTTGTGGCCGTAACGTAGACTACTTTCTTTGTCTTTTGTCCTCGTAAGACGAATCACCTTTTTTCGATTTTTTTTCAAACCCATCCATAACAAAACAATGTTGTCCTGGTTTGTTTAATCCGCATAACAGACGAAATTGTAAGATGACGTATTAATTTTGCAAGCATGATTTGCGTCATGTCTAGGTATGACCAGCCGGAAAGGAGTGGACCACGATTAAATTATATACCAATTTCGATGCCTATGTTGAAATAAACAAGATGAGAAGAAAGTAACACCTCAGTATAAATTTGCTCGAATTAATAATTAAGATAAATCGGTGATGTAGTGATTTTTGAAACATGACAAGTAACACGGAAGTGGAAAAAACATAAATGTCATTGAGTATGTGTGACGGGTATGGTGTATGTGGGTGGAACTATATGTGCGTTGTAGCTAAAACAGCAAACATATACCACCTTCAGACTCAATGACAAGGTAATGAAATAACTTCAACGACCAATTCAAGACAAACAACACAGATACGATACAGGAGAGGATCGTTAAGATCACCCAGATGTCTGTAGGTGAGACCTCACTCAGGGCCCTACCAGACGATAAAGTGATCGGTATTCTCGAGGTAATAACTGGCAGGAGAGGCATAGCTAAAGTAGGGAGACACGAAAAGGGAGACTTGCTTTCCCTCAACAACACTGAAACAACCACTTCGCTAATGATCGAACTGGAGTCCTTTCCAAAAAAAGTCCAGCTGCCCCACCAGATAAAAGTAGTGGTGGAAAAATCCAAGACAATAAAGAAGTTTATCATAGGAGGGGTTAATATCAGATGGCCCGCAAGCAAGGTTCACAGCTACCTACAAATCGAAAACACAGATGTCAAAATCACACAGGTCGAAAGGCTCAAAACCTGGGACAAGAAAGATACAAATCTGATAGTAATAACTATTGAAGGATCGACAAGACCTGAGAGACTGACGCTCCAAACTGCATCAAAAAGGACAGAAGCATATATCCCTCCGGTCATGCAGTGCTCTAACTGCCAGCAGTTTTCCCACACAAAGAAAACGTAAAAAAGATATACAGTTTGCCGTTATTGTGCAGGGAGACACCCGTATCGCGACTGTCTCAAGGCGATGGAGGATCTCAATTACAAGACCATAAATACAAACCATACCAGTGCAAACTGCCACGGAAACCACGGGGCAAGGTACAGAGGCTGCCATGTGTTTCAGGAAACCAATACGCAGAACTACTCAAAAGAGTAGGAGCAGAAAGAATAGCCATTGAGGAAATTACGACTAACAACAAACGAGAAACTAAAATGAACGACCAATCAGACGCAGAAGTAATCGTGGAAACGCTAGAAAAGCTACTCCCAACAACAATAGAAAAAGCGCTATTTCAGATACAGGAGAAAAGGAAGACAGAAGAAACAGAAACGAGGAGGGTAAAAAAACACAAAACCACACAAGCCAGATAGTGAGGCAGGAAATGAAAAACACTATGGAACACGCCACAGCACCACGAACAGACAAACAACGAAGAGGAATCCAGACAGTAAGCTAGTGGTCCTTTTTAAGACCAGTCCTTTTCAGGACTAACAACCGGCTAGCATCGAAAAACCCAACGCACAAAATATCGCAATTATAACCGCTTTTGTTGAACAAGGTATAACAGCAATCTAGTAGACGAACGAACGAACGATGGAAAATATCACTCGGCGCCATAATTTGAATGAAAGACACAGAACGACAGTTGAATCACTAATCAGTACTTTGCTATCCATCAGTGGGTGCTGCCTGTCATTGCCTTTAGATGATCTGTGTCATTGGGATTGAGGGTAAGATAAATTAAGTAGTATTATGTATATAATATTATATTTGTGTATGTGAAAGTGGAATGTAGGTTTCGATTCAAATGGAACATCTTTGGAGGGAAACCGCCATTGTAGAATGGGTATTTCTGTTTTTGAATGAGTTCAGAAAGATTTGTTGGAAAGGACGAACAGTTGTTCAGAAGTCTAAGTAAAATTTTTCTGATTACTGGTTGGAACAGGACTTGAAGGAATGAAAGAATAAGAGGGAATGATTCACTGTGTAAATAGAGTATATGGTTAAGTGTTATACCGAAGCCTATGTTATCTCAGTGAAGTCCATCATGTACAGAAATGTAATTTAAAGAATAATGAGCAAGTATTTGTTTTAAATATGGTTACTTGCGATATAATCTGACTAGATCTGTCTATCCTGTTACCAGTTTCTATTCTGAAGTCTTACTTTCCTTTCATCTGTGGTAAGGAAAGACATATGCACATATGAGGATGGGACATTATTATCTTACATGTCATATGATCTCAAATTATACAACCCTGCCAGCCAGACAGTAAATAGAAGAGCTACCTGTGCTAAGAATAGTTGATGCCACCCAGCGTAGACTTCATCTCTGGTACAGGAGACCCGGTAATCTTTACCTCTAGTGCAGTCAAGCTCCTATCGTGACTTTCGTTTACTTTGTACTTGGTATCGCAGTTTCCAGTCGCTAAATGTTCCGCGCCGGAGCGTTTTAGCTTTATTGGATACGCGATCGAGAACATAACTCCGAGCCGACTGCATCAGAATATGTGTCCATAGCTCGCTCGAGGTCGTTTGTGCATCAAATATTTATGATACCCCAGAGTACAAAGTAAACGATAGTCACGATATGAGCTCGACGGCACAAAAGGTAAAGATTACCGAAGACCCTGTTGTCATGGGATTCACCTAAAACCTTGTTGTTGCAGGGGACAGTCATTGTGATCTGTATAAGTTAAGTCCTACTTACTAGGCTGATACAAAATATAGTGGTCAACACACTTAAAAGTAATGACTCTTGATGACAAGATAATTGGATAACTCTTTATTGAATACGACAGGCTTTATAACTCAGAACCTGTGAACAAAGTGACTATAAAATAGATCAGTACAAGAAAATGTGATTAACTTACAGATAACTGTGTGTAGAAGGAACTTTCACAGAACAGTGATATGAACTTTAAGTGTTTGAAAATTTAATTGAAATTTTCTGTATATATTGTGAAAAGTCATATTTTATGATTCATCATCATCACACCATTTCAAAATCAAACAAAAGAATCAATATACATATATTAGTGTTGCGTGCAGTTTCTCGCTGTGTATAATATTCTGCTTTAGTGTAAATGTCTATACTAATCTTGATTCCTGACCTAAGGGATATCACCCAGGATTTTTCTGGGAGGTGTATTTAACAGTGGTTGTCTGTCCACTGGTTTCAACTTACCGGTTTAAAATTATAACCGAGGTCTGGTTGCATGTCCATATTCGGGCTTATGGCTAGCTTTTCTAAGAATGTTTGCAACTAGAGCTGAGGTCTTAATTCCTGACCATATAAGGCTTCAATGGTCAGTCTTTACCTGGAATGTGTTGAAACACTGCCCCTGAGTTTTGCTCAAGGAAGCGTAGCGTCTTCGGCGCATGCGTGAATTAGGAGGGGTTAAGCGAGACTTCCGATCTATGAGTCGAGCGAAAAATGTCAGAGGGTTAAGACGTGTTCCGACGTCTTTGTGTTTCGGCTTCATGCCTGGGGAAATGGAAAACCTCTGTGGATGGACTTAGAAGTATTTGAAGATATTCCTTGATGATAGTGATATATTTCTAAACGTCTAGGAGACGTGTGTGTGTGTGTGTTATTAGTGCATTCTGAAGGTCGATCAAGGTAAATGGACATTTCGTTACTTTCCCTGCCTATCAGAGTCTCGTATCACATATATTTGTCAGCTCATTGACTTTTCCCAGGGTGGGAAAGCATCTAACAGTCTACGTGAGTTAAGCTCTTGATTTAGGCTGACTTTATTAGCTTAGGGCTTGTGTACGCACAGGAAACATTGCATTTTGATGCATCCCGCTGTTTCAGCGGTAATATATTATAGACAGGGTCTGACCCACCTTGTTTGCCAGTCACAGAGGCTAGTTAAACTTATAGGCCTGCTACCTTAAGGCCTGTTGCATGCAAGCAACACATCTGATGAACTTATGTCAGAAAAGAGTTGATTAACTCGTATATCAACACCCGCTGGTAATGCGGGGTATTTTGCTGAGGCTTGTTTGGAAGGGGACTTAGATTGTAGTCAGCAATCGTACTTATGCCCAGCTTACTGATTGATGAAATGTTGACGCTATCCATGTACTATCGTCATGTCTACAATGTTCCTGAGTACTGTTAAGAGATCATGTCCTGATGTCGACGTTCTTGTATCGTACAGCATTAAAGTTTGTAAAAGAAAGTCAGTTGCTGTTATCACCCCTTCACTGACTTATACATGTGGTTGAGTGGGTGATATGCCAATATCCAGAGCTACACACAATTGCGTGCTACATCTCACTATGATGTCTATCCACCCACACTTCATGTCAACCACACTTTGTTAACATCATCACCACACCTGGTTAGAGCCTCAATGCCTGGTGACCTACATTTCACCTGTACTACTGCCTGGGTTGACCTGACCCCTTACTCACATGTAAACAGAGCGGTAACCCTACTGATGTCAACTTTGTAGAGGCCACACACAAGAAAGAACACACCTCTACATTATAGTATCCAGTACACACCTTTACAGTATGATGGCCAGAGAATATTTACTTGTTACAATTAGATTGTAAATTTATACTTTAGCCTTGAGTATCTCATTTCCGTTCTGTTTTGAAGGTACTTTTCTTTATTATTCCCCTAGATAATATAATATAATATTGTATTATCGGACAGTGATAGAGAGGAGGCGTTTAAGTATCTGGTACTATACTTTATCATCTGGGCCAGATAGCTTTGTAGTCTCACTATAGCTATAACAACAATACACCACTGCTCATTTCTGAGAATGGGGTATTACTTTTAAGACTAGAACTCTTCTATCTCTGGCAAATGTATCCTGGTATCACCTGATACATCTAGTTTGCTATATTATAAACACTTAAACTTATCTCCTGTCACAAATGTAGACAACGTTTTATAGAAACGACAATGATATCAAAATTAGTATACAAAAAGAACGAAGAGCTTTCATTGCATTAGGAAACATATGGAGACCAAGAGAAATCAAGTCCAACACGACGATATGAAACTTCATCTCAAATGTCAAGTCAGTCCTATTGTATGGCACTAAAACATGGAGAACAACAAAAACAGTTACAACCATTGAAAAATGGGTGTTCGCGTAGAATAGAAGGACTGAAATGGTATGACAAAGTCACAATTGTGGAACTGATGACAAAAACCAGACAAGTGCCAGTGGAACAAGAGTTGAGATGAAGACGCTGGCGATGGATAGGACACACATTGAGGAAACCTGCTGATAGCATTACAAGGCAGTCCTTGTTCTGGAATCCACAGGGAAAGAGAGGCAGAGGTAGACCAAAAAACACATGGAGAAGTGATCTGGAAACACAGGTGAAAATGATGAAGAAAACATGGAAAGAACTTGAGCTGATGTCACGTGACAGGAGGACTTGGCATGTGACAGGAGGACTTGGCACGTGACAGGAGGACTTGGCACTGACATGAAGACTTGGAATGTGTTAGTTGAAGGACTATGCTCCTTGGTGAGATAAAGGGTGTTGATTGATGGATTGATTTACCATGGTGAGATAAAGGGTGTTGATTGATTGATCGATTTACCATGGTGAGATAAAGGGTGTTGATTAATTAATTGATTTACCATGGTGAGATAAAGATTTCGTTCGTTAGTTAGTAACATTACTATCAGGACATACACAATTTTTTTTATTATCTAAGAGTCAAAATCCTAGTCTAAGAGGTATTTTCAGGTAACATACGTAACGTATCGAACTCTCCTCTAACTGTTATCTAATGTATCCAACTCGCAATAATAACACAAAAACATGAAAACAACGTAGTAAAGGTTTGCATGCTCATACATTCAAGAAAGATGTAGAACGAACGTGAGAAAGTACTAATAAACAAACTTATACGTCTAAAACTAAGAACTGGATGTTATATGATTAGGGAACCGCGCTGGTGTAATGGCTACGGCGTTGTACTGGTGACCAGGTGTTCATGGTTCAAACCCGGGCGTCAGCGTTTGAAGGAATGTTTACGACCGGAAATTTGACTGAATAACCTGAACGGCTCCTGTGATAAACCCTCTGTGGATGGGAAGGAGCGAACTCCTGACCGGGTTGGAAGGAAAGTCCTCAGGTTCCCCACCTCGCAATGACATGTCATTGGGCCGAAGGGCTGAAAGCCCAAGTGCCGCTGGTTAAGAAAAAAAAATATATATGATAGAGGAAACACACTGCCACGAAGTCTACAGAAAAACATGACATGAATATCATTACCTATAACGTCCCCCAAAAAAAGAACTAACAATATAGTGTGGTTTGAAAAGATAATTTAATGATCGCAACACGTGAATGGTACGTTTGAAAAGGTGCTGAATATAGATATCCTAGTGGAGCTTCTAAAGTTACCAAAACATTCCAACAGTACAACACAGAAAACATTTGACATTAAACTAAATATGTTAAAAATCCTTATCTTGATAATTATGGTTGGTCAATCGGTATTACACGAAAGAAATAACGTAAAAGAAACATTCTTAAAGTACCACAAGCTCTAATGAAGACAGAGAAAGAGTAAACATATATTTTTTTTAATGGAAAGAGAATAATAGGTGCCACAAAAAATAAAATTATGTGAAGAATGGAATAAATCTGTTTGTTAAACCACCATCAAAAGTAAATAATAAAGAATGTTTATTCTGTTATATATATATATATACATAAAGTCTAAAAACTTTATAAATAATAAAAGGAGAACGCAATTAAAAAAAGACAAAAAACAAAACCAGAAAAAAGAATTCAAACAAGAAAATGTAATGTACATGGTTCAAACAACACATTAAATGCAATCAACATTGTACTGTACATAAATTATTCACGCTGTAAATAAAGTTAAACTAACACACCCCAACTATTCCCAATACCTAGGTTGAACAAGGTAGACTCTTTCAAGATGCCGGAAAAGTGGGGAAAGATGAAGATTATCTGACACTATTTCAGTCGCCTATTTTTTTTTTAAAGTGTCATAGTTTGTCCTCATTGCTATATTAAATTTCATAAGTTTCATGGAGATCCGTTGCATAGATTATTAAAGTGTTCCCATATTTGATCCAGGAACTTTGTATGACTGGGGGTCGGAGTGGCTCAGAGGTAAAGTGTCTACCTCTAATTCTAAAGGCACCGGGTTTGCTCCCTGTATAGATAAAAACAAGTGATAGGCATTTCTTCAGAACCAGTGGTTACTCATGATGTCATACACCTCCTAATCTTCTAGGTAAAGGAGATTGGATGCCGAGCCTTCTTGGATAAAGGAGAAAAAGTTGCACACGTAAAAAATACCTCAGCAGTTGGAAATCTTAAAGAGTCGGCCGCTGGCCTGGAAAAAATTACAAATTATGAAATCTACACACAACAAAAATACATATAGAATGTGTGATTGCTATATACACACATTGAGATTCTCGCCGGTGCTACGGACTTCGTGCACTCTGCTGAGATCCTCCTGTGTGATCTAATGGAGGAGATCGGAGCACTGCTGGAGTTGTGCTTGTGCAATGAAGATGGCACTTAAATAAAAAAAAACAACAAACAAACACTTTGTATGACTAACAACAGGAGACAATCTGGAACCAACAAATACATGGACCACACCATCACTACAACCTGTTACAGTTTAAAGAAAGAAAAGGAAGCTATTTTTCTAAAACGAGAAGCTAATTTTTATTATTTATTTTTTTAAATCAACATCCCTCCGTGTTTGTAACAACTAATGTTCACTAGCAGTAACGTTTTCGCGGTTTTTTTAATTACTATATAACTCCCCCTTCTTCACCATCTACTTCTCCAGTGAATCATTGCCCTCAACAATACTTGGTCTGGCGCCAAATCTTTCTTATACGTAAAACCGTGTTAGACCCTAAACAAATTGTCGTAATAGAACCGTATAAGAAGTAAGACTATCAAAATACAGTAAAAGTCCGAATGTCCGGACTGATCGGGGATTTGGGTCGGTACGAGAATTTCGGATCGTCATTCATCCTCGGACAGTAATTCTATAATTCCCAATTTAAGGAAGAATATAAATAAGACATGAATTGAGCTAATTTTGTTGGGTTTGATTTCCTTAACAAATATAGAAATGTGCTTCATTTAATCCCACTACATGAGTACCATTTCATTACCGCTTCACCCTCCATCAGTGATCTTCTATTGCGTCTGCTGCACTGCTTGTGGATAGAAGACTTACAAAAGCCCGGACATTTTATGAAGTTTGAGTTTTCAAAAAGTCCGGATTCTTGGGTGATCCGGATTTATGGCGTCCGGATTTTTGGACTTTTGCTGTAGATTATTCGGGAGCTTTATTCTTGCGGCTAACGTAGAGTAACAATGTTAGTAGTGTATTGTTGTGGCTAACGTAGAGTAACCATGTTAGTAGTGTATTGTTGTGGCTGACGTAGAGTAACCTTGTTACTAGTGTATTGTTGTGGCTGACGTAGAGTAACCTTGTTACTAGTGTATTCTTGTGGCTGACGTAGAGTAACCTTGTTAGTAGTGTATTGTTGTGGCTGAAGTAGAGTAACCTTGTTAGTAGTGTATTGTTGTGGCTGACGTAGAGTAACCTTGTTAGTAGTGTATTCTTGTGGCTGACGTAGAGTAACAATGTTAGTAGTGTATTGTTGTGGCTAACGTAGAGTAACCATGTTAGTAATGTATTGTTGTGGCTGACGTAGAGTAACCATGTTAGTAGTGTATTGTTTGTGGCTGACGTAGAGTAACCTTGTTACTAGTGTATTCTTGGGGCTGACGTAGAGTAACCTTGTTAGTAGTGTATTCTTGTGGCTGACGTAGAGTAACCATGTTAGTAGTGTATTGTTGCGGCTGACGTAGAGTAACCTTGTTAGTAGTGTATTGTTGTGGCTGACGTAGAGTAACCTTGTTAGTAGTGTATTGTTCATTAGTAAAATTAACTACATAACATTAATATTTCATTTTCAACTCTATGTTACAAGATTTACATAAGCCTCCTTATCATGTATGCATATTTTAATTTAATATCATTACTTTTAGAAATATGTCATTATAATTTAATGATGATGATAGGAGAATAGAAGGCATGTACATTCTTGCTACTTAAAAAGTTCCAAAATGTAGATAAATGACTCATCATTCGAACTGTCTAATCTTATTTTATATTAAAAACTACCAATGTTCCCAAACCTGACGTTTTAGTTATTATCAATTTTTTTATGTTCTTGATAACCTCTTTCTTTATCATCTGCATGATCTCACAGTTTGGTCTATCTTCTAGAAGCCACTCAAATTATTTAGTCTTGGTTAGATCTGTTTCTCTTCTTCGTTAGCATTCAGATAGGTTCGTCTGCACAATAAACATAACTATTGTTGTCTTCTACACAGTAGCACAGTTCCTCCACATATTAGTGGTCTCATAATTTGATCTATGCATCTTCTGTTTGGTCATTAAGTTATATCTGTCAATCTTCACTCTGTTATGCGTATCGTTTAATATGGCTACATTTTCGTTGGGTATCTTCTCCATGGTCTTTCAGTTAGGTGTCTCTAACTTCTACATGGTCTTTCAGGTAGGTGTCTCTGTCACGCGATGGGGGAGAGTAAGGACGATACAGGTCAACTGCTCTGGATAACAGTAAGAATATAATAGATTGACTTTCTTGCAATACTGTAATAGTGATGTTATTTGTTATGAAACCAAGAGGTTAACTGTCTGGAATCAAGGGTTATTAAATACCATGTAAGAATATCAGACAAGTTGTTCTTCCACGTGACTTTGTTCCACAACTAACATACACCACACGATGTTGACAATTCGACAATAAAGATGACAGTAAAGAAGAAAGGGAAATAATCACACAAAAAGAGGGCTCTGGACAGGCTTATGATATTTTATTAAATTTGACCCATACGTGTAGTAAGTAATTAAAACAATGTGCTTTTTATTAAGGGAATCACATTTACAGAGGGTTAATTTACATCTGATGAAAAAGAAATATGGAAAAGAATCACGTTTAAATCTGAAAAACAATGGGAATCTAGGTCCCAGTGGGGTGCCTTATTTTCTTCACTGACTAAGTCTGAGCGTTTGGTGGGTATGTGTGGTGATCTTCTTTCTCTTTATTATACTTATCGTAGTGTTCTTGTAGGATGTAGGCAGAAAGAACACTGCTGTGACTTCTTTGATGAGGGCACGTGCCTTTGGTGGTGACTGATTGCCTGTGTGGCACTAGTGTCTTCAATGATGTCTGGTTCACACTCAGGGGTGAAGATTCAGTCCCTGTCCCTTCATTTTTGGGCTCAGGAAAATTGAGGGAGGTCGAAGCCAGGTCCTATGTTACTGACACTCTGCACTGGAGAACAAAGTAAGGGGACCATTAATCTCTTGTCTAAAGAGATTATACATATATTAAGTTCCTCCCCAAAGACTTTTGGTCTCAGAGCATAGGCACACTTACTACTGAAGACTTTGACTGTCCACTACACTGTATGTAAAAGATGTCTCAGTGACTATTGTCTAACAGGCTCTGTCCTCATCCTTCCAAGTCAAGTGTCTCTCCTCTATCACTTAATTAATATCTGTACTATTTTTTCCACATGTCACCAGACAACAGTGTCTTGTAGTCTACGGTGTATTCTTTAGTTAATAATTTAAGTCTTGAATTATCTTTCAGCGAGGGAACACAACAGTTTTTTCATGATGTATACTTATAACAGAGTTGTGTTCTAATACGGCAAGCAATAATGCACAGTAATAAAATACTATAAGCAAACCATATCAGAACATTAATAATATGTTATACAGGTACATAATGGATATGGAAGAAAGTAAATCAATCCAATAGCATAACAGATATTTCTTATCATAGGTAAAGGTCAAGGATCCCGTTACACACCCATTGAGGTATATTTGGAATATGGTGTTAGGCCCATATTTTCTTGACCGTCGATACACTAGGGGTGATGTGGTCAGCATCACGCCGGCCGCCTTAACCTTCCCAGAGTTTCTCTGGTACCCATTTGGGGCTGGGTCAACCCAGGAGCCGTTTGTGGGCTAAAAAATTCCCACCTCATCTGGGGACCGAACCATAGACCATTGCGCTAGGAAGCTAGTGCACTAACCACTATGCTACCGCGGCTCCTAATTTCTTATCATAGTCAACTGCATACTTCTTCTGCAATTTACGCTTGTATCATTAAGCAATAATTACACAAATAATTTTGGGAGATAACTCACCGCACAGTATCACCTCAGGATCACACAGTCCGAGCTTGAATATTGGAATATATTCATAAGCCCGGACTTGACTTTACACCACAGTTTGTGTACAAGGGTCCCCACTCTCTCTCTCTCTCTCATCACTCCTCTCCGTCTCTCTCCTCTCTCTCTCTCTAAGCTATATATATTATAGTATATTATAAATATATATATAATATACACATACTCACATCACTCTCTCGCGTCCTCTCTCTCTCTCTATTATATATATATATTATATATATATATATATATATATATATATATTCTATATATATATATCTATATTATATAAGTATATTTATGTAGAATTACTTTAAATAGTCTTATGTTACTTATAAACTATTGGTTTAGGAGGCTGGTTTCAACGTGTGATCATCAAGAGAAAAAGGAAAGTTAAATTTTTTTCTTTGATAAAAAACATTTTTAAAACCGGATATATGGTGGTCCGTCTGTGAAGTTTCACGGTTTAATTGATGTCTCCAAGAAAATCACACAAATTTACATATCAACGCAAATAACCCATACCTGGCTGGATCCTAAAATATGCATGGCTTAAACGAAATTTAATACAAACATTTCACCTTATCTGGCGTTCTCGGACAGAAATAAAAGGTTCTTATATGGATGACTAGGAAAACAGTGAAAGGATGGACCAGAAGTAAAGGTTTGTGGAAATAGAAATGATAGACTACTCCATTGACAGTCTCTATCATCTTACATGGTCTTTCAGCTTGTCGGTGGCCTCCTAACCTCTCTTCATAGTCCTTTCATGTTAGGTGGTCCCTCTCTCCTTCTACATGGTCCTTTCAGTTCGGTGTCTCTAATCTTCTTCATGGGTCTATTCAGTTCTGTATTGATCTATCTTCCTACCATGGTCTTTCAATTGCGGGTGTATATATCTTCTACGTACGTGTTCTTTTAGTAAGGTGTCCTCCTATCCTTCTTCATTGGTGTGAACAGGGTGATAGATTAAATCATTCTGTGAAGGGTGACAGATAAGCGGGATAATCACTTTGTTAATGTTCTTCATTTGTGTAACTAGCTTATCGCCTGAAAATGGTGTTTACCGAAGAGACTTTATTAACCCAGGTAGTGTTTTTTGTAGACTCTGCCTGGTGTTGATGTTTATTGGCTGTTTTGAATAGTAGAGAATGAAGTACTCTATTCTCGACATCTTAGTTCGTTCATAACAAGTACCACTAGATAGAGTTTCAAATGATAAGTCTAATCACGTCGTAAAAAGAAATAATACCTTATATGAGTTCGTGTATTCTCTAGACAATAACATGTGGGTTTCACAGGATGCTTATTATCAGAAGTATACCAATTGAGCAAACCCAAAGGAAAGATCAAAGGTGAATGTTGTTTCTAACCAGATCTTGGGAATCCCCTGCTATTCGCTCTTCCTTGGCAACACACCACAAACACACTAAAAAAAAACTAAAACTCCCAAAATAAATGA